>OY751322.1:13915941-14040941 GCA_963564615.1 Rhorus exstirpatorius | reverse complement strand
GAGATGCAGCAAGCGAAAGGACTATATATATATGGGCATACAAAACAGACGATGCGGGACAGGAAATTGTCTCACGGATTATTTTATCGAGATGAGAGTCTGAGCTATGATCTTCGTTCTGTTATAATATATACGGTTGATACAGTGAAACGCGCAGTAGCGAAAGAATGCCTGACCAAGGGGCAGAGAGCGAAATTGCGAGAAGATATATGAGACAGGCCGAGGAGAAAAATAAGAGAGAGAGAGAGAGAGAGAGAGAGAGAGAGAGAGAGAGAGAGTGCGCGAGATGGAAAGAAGCGTAGAGGGTCATGAGATGATGGTGGATCGCGCGGGTTCCATTCAAAGTTCCCAGGAGCCAACAAAGGGCAAGCAACGAGCTTATCAAATTATCCAATTCATTTGGATTGGCGAGCTGCCTAGCGGCGAAACCCGAACGAGCGCATATAAGTGCTCTCTCGCCCGGTTACCAAGAGAGCACACCACTCGAGAAAATCTCGAGTATACCCCCGTCGTATAAATGTATATACATGTATATGTATCAATGGGCCAGGTCATGAGACGCCTCGGTCAAATTTCTCCATATTTCTTATACGTGAGCTACGAGAGCACGCGCACGATATATACTGTATCTCGTCGCCGATAATATATATATATATATACATGTTTATAGAGAAATAATTGAGCTTCAATGTGTACAAGGCATTTCTTGCCACCCATCATATCGAACCCTTAAAATTTTTATTCGTTCTGGTAACCAGTGCTCTCACGAGTACACTGCTGGCGAATAAAAAATATTCAGCATTATCTTAGGTACTTGAGATTTTTTTTTCCTCCGAGACTATACACGACTTTCCCGTGTTCTTTGAGCTATCAATTCGATCTGCGAATTCGGTATTCCCAACGTAATCCTAAATCTCTAATGGGAAAGTACTACATCAACATGCTCCAGAGCATAAATTCACAGACCCAACCTGAAACCTTACTTATACGGTATTAAATGTAATCTAAAAAAACAGAGTATAAATTTCTCCATGGACCGAGTGAGCTGAAGTTTTGAACCAGTTTCCCTTTAGAATCCCGCGAACGTACCCCCTTTTAGAATTTCACCGGCATGTAGTACCTCGGAAATCTCGCCCGTTTCGAAACTTGATCAGCTTAAAACTTAATTTGTATACATCAGGTGCTCCGTGAGCGCGGAAAGCGCATGAGCTAATGGAAACTCCCCATCATGGCGATGAGATATAATTAAATTGGGGTCAGCGTCAACATATTAAAAAAAAAAAACGAATAACTTTAAAAACTACCACTGTACTTTAAGTTAGGGCCTGAAAAGCACTTTCTCCATGAAAAAAAAAAAAAACAACCTAAAACGTTGTCACAATTATTGGAAAGTCTAGAAAAAAATCCCTCCAATTAGCGGAAACTACAAAGATTTATTTTTTTCATCCCTCGATTTTATAAACTTTGCAGCCCCTCAATTTTTATCATCTTCCGTATTTTTTTCTCGCTATTTGAACTTCTTTTTCTTCTCTGTATCTATTTTTAAATGCTATTTGCGAAAAAAAAACAACAAACTGACGAAACTGAAGGAAGAAACGAAATGGGGTAGAGGTAACCGTAATGGAGGATGAAAACGAAATAAAAAAGGAAGAGGGAGTTCAGGGGTGGCATCGGGAAGATGGATATATACAAACAGCTCTCTCTCACACTCTTTCGGCTTGAACCCCTATATATCGCGGTGGGATTTTTTTTTGCTCGCAGCATCCGAGCCCGTGAAAAATCAGTGCGGTTCATTAAATCCAAGAGAATGGCAGAGACTGCCACAGGGAGGGGGTCTTCTCTTTCGTGTATACGGTATACGCCCGTGGCACCCCCGTATTTTCGCGTGCAGCAGCCGTTTCTGGTAAATATTTATGAACGCGGAAAAGCGTGAAGTCGAGAGAGCGTGCATATTTGTGCGTGTGTGTTTGTGGGTGTGTGCGCGTGTACGCGTGCGTGTGTTTGAGAGAGAGAGAGAGAGAGAGAGAAAGGGAGAAAGAGTGGCATTGGAAGCAAAAGGGAAATGAGAAGAGGTGTACGAGTGACGGGAAAGTATGGAGAATGAAGTGAAAACCTGAACCAGAGATCACTGCTACAATGTATGTTGCACACATGAGTTACGTTACTATGAATAGATACGAAGTGAGTCATACTTAAATATTATCGTAGTATAATTGATGATTAATGACTATAGACTGATTTTTCGTACGTTCAATAAGCAATAAGAATGGCTGAAAAAAAAATTCAATTCCGATGCCTCAAAATCTCATAGAGGAATTACCAATGCATTTTGGCTGACTTTACTCGGCCTCTCGGAAAGTGGAAGTGTCAAAATTTCCAAACATCGTTAGCTTTTTTACGTGCTTTCTAATCGACAAGTATATCCATAACTTTCAATTAGCAGATATAACTGCGATTGGGATCAGGTGAAAAAAAAAAAAAAAAACAAAAATCTCCAAACGTCTGAATAGGAAGGTCGAAGTAAAGGAAAAAATAAAAAATTGCGCTACACTCGTGAGAAGTGTTAATCGACATTCGGAGCACACGCTGCGAGTGTATGCTATTCGAATCCCGGGTATTTCTCCGGGTATATATACAATGAAGGGAGAGGCGCAGAGGGAAAATCATCGAGATTCGGGGGTAGCTTGACACGTAGAGAGAGAGAGAGAGAGAGCAGGGCGACGTCGACGCCGGTGGTTGGTTGGTCGGGTAACCAGCTCGTGAAATTCAATTACTGAGTCTACCCGCGAGTATGAAGAGGAGGGTGAAGAGGGAAAGGGTCTGCAAGACGAGGCTCAGGGAGAGAGAGAAAAAGAGAGAGAGAGAGAGAGAGAGAGAGAGAGTGATAGAGGGAGTGAGAAAGAGAGCTCGGGGGTAGTTGACTCGAAGGGTGGCCTGAAGGTATTTTGAGTGACAGCCACGAGAAAGTGGGTGGGTTTATGGGCAAAGGGACAGAATCAATCTCCCTTTCCGCCTTCACCTCATATTCAACCTCCCTCTACAGTCATTCTTCTACCCCCTACGTGTCTAACTCCTGTTCATACATATACATGGGTCATTTCGTGCAAAATCCACCAACTTTTGATAGTCCGGCATTACTCGTCGCTGATTTCCTTATCACATATTTCAAGATGGATTTCTTTTAAATAACTTGCTTGCAGGCGTTTAATATCTGCCTCAAGGGCAAAAAATCAGTTCACAAAATATCCAAACACCTATTATAGGTGAACTCTGAAACAATCATGTTAAACCATAGCGAGGATTGAGTATCTTTACAACAAGTTTCGTAGTCAATGCCTTAAAAAAATTGAAGATGTATTAGAAACTGGATGAAAATGTCAAAAATATTTTTGTCAAAGTACAAAGTTGGTAATAAAAAAAATTAATAAAATGATTACATTAATTTATCGGTATGGTCTGGTATATACATATACACTCTGTTATCGCAACAGTCTCGGGTGCTTATAGATGTCGTTTTAAACATTTCATTGAGCTTGCGTATAGCGGGGAAATGATGGCGCAGAACCATGTCGAGATGGTGTGTGTGTGGTCAGTAGTCAGCGCGATAGATAGACCGGAAGGGCCGTCCGAGACTTTACCGGAAGTCCGGCCTCGACCATTGTCGTCGTTATCGCCTTTTCGCCGAGAAACACATCTCCCCCCCCCTGTTCTTATGTATATATATCCCCCGCCTTCGGTATATGAACGACAAAATTTGGGTTACACGGGTTTTTTTTTAAGATAACCACACGTATACCTCGTACTTGTAATCTGTGAAAATGACATTTTCAAAGTTGAAGAGCTGAGAAAATAAATTTGCCAACATTGCTGATACCTAGATTACGTTTTTTAAATCATTATTTTGTCCATTAGCTCATCATTTTTCTTGCCTCGTGACATCAAATTCACGGTACAGTAAAAAAAAAAAAAACGTATTTTTATAATTTACGGAAATTCGAAAATTTATCCTTCGATGAGGAGAATATTTTTTTTTTTCAATTTCACAATAATTCCTGTCTCACGACCATTATTGGTTCTCGATAAAACAAAAAAAAAAAAAAACATGGTTTTTATGAACCCTCGGTGTTGGGAAAAATGATGTTTCGTTGTAAAATATTGTAATCAAAGAAGAGATGGCATATGTTTATTTTGAGCTCCGATAATTTGAGATTCGTGATTGATTGATCGCGTGAATTCTCAACGAAGATCACTCGCGGCCGCAATCTCAATAAATTTATATATATATATATATATGATATCATATACGTACCCTGGATCGGTCAATCTCTGCAGTGGCAGTAGAGGAGCGAACGGACGATTCAGAGAGGAGATCGTATAGCTCCGCGTTCATTAGCCTTCTATTCAGTTCAACGGTCCAATCGCGAGAGGGTGGCACGCCGACATGCCGAACCTCACTATCTATCTATCTATCTATCTATCTATCTCCCTCTCTTTCTCTCTCTCTCTCTCTCTCTCTCTCTCTCTCTCTCTCTCTATCTATCTCTCTCTCTCTCTCTCTCTCTCTCTCTCTCTCTCTCTCTCTCTCTCTCTCTCTCTATGTCTCTCTGCAGGTCCATGCAGCTTCTGCTTTTGCTCGAGATACTGCTGGTTTCTCCTGGAATGCCCGACATGTTACTCTATCCTCGCACGTAATTACGCTTCGCCTTCCCAGACACCCCATACGCCGATCTCTCTCACATAGCATCTCATACACATCTCCACAATTCTCCTATCCAGTATCTCTCATACTATAATACCACCGCGTGTGATACACCATGACATCCGTAAATTAACTTCCTACCGTTAATAATGCTCGAAACTTGAGTTAATTCAATTTATTTTTTAACGTACCTCGATATGAACATAAGTGGAATAAATATGAACGAAATTTATGCATCTTTCAACGTCCTATTCGCGAGCTTGTCTTCCGAAAACCATTGCAAAGGTTGTAAGTTATGCCATAAGCTGCAAATCGATCTCACGACGTTTTCATCAGTCAAATTATTCTTGAATAGACGTTGGGTGCCGATCACCCAAGCTGGCTATCACAAATAATTTTTAAAAAAATTCAAAATAATATTACATTTAAAAACCAAAGAAACACACGAGTGTACCGGTCGTCGTAATTTCACTCATATTATTGTCCATGGCTGGGTCGTTTACTTTTTTTTTCCATGTCTCTCTCGCGTACTCTAGCGAAATCCCCTGGTGTATATGCCCATGGGCTCATGGAACCGAAAGAAATGTGCACAAAAGATTCCGCTGACGACTGTGCATGGCTAGTATATATTTACCTATATAGTTATGGGATATTCCAGGTAAAATGGGACCTTCTTCATCCGGTGGTTATTGAAATGCACTGGTGAAATTTTTTTTTTTTTTTTGTAATCGAGGAAGCGTTTCGCTAACTAATGAATCTAACAAAATTTACGTCGATTTATGTAGGAATTCTAATTAGGACACACAACTATACAGAAATCTCTTTTGTAATATGAAAGAATAAGTAATGAAATTCGCTGGACGTGAACGTCGAAATTGTTCACCCTTGGCGATAAATCGTCCCACTTCAAGTGAAATCCTCTGTATATGTATATATATATATACTGTCCGTGCCCACCCGCTTTCCATTCATCTCTGATATCCCGACGCATCGACGCAAGGATTCCAGAAAGAGGGACCTTTTGACGTCCCTCGATCACCGTACAGGAGTACATTATTCGTACGCGCGCTCAAAGCTCTTTTTCCTCGAGACGAATCCTCCTCCCGCAGGACCGCGAGACGCGCGGCGTGTTCCACCAGCAAAAGGAACAGGAAAAAAGTGCGAGTGAGAAACAAGAGGGGTGGAAAACAAGAAGAGAGAGAGAAATGCATCACCAGGTAAGATGACACCCCTGCGGCGAATTCCGCCTCGAGCTACTGGCGGAGGCCTCCGGAAATCTCTACTTACTTGCACGCCTGAATGGCTTCTGCTTGGGGCCTTCATGGACTCCTTTTTTCTCTCTCTTGCAACCCCCTCGACGCAAACCCCTGTCCGTTTTTCTTTCTTTCTTTTTTTTTTTTTTTTTTCATCCAGTTCGTTGCTCGGATCTCTCATCATCTCACTTTTCCTTGCTCGGAATTTTCCTCTCTCGATGTCCTCTCTCTCTCTCTCTCTCTCTCTCTCTCTCTCTCTCTCTTTCTCTCTGTATTGTTGTTATTACGGGCGTGCAACCCCCGCCGGTTTTTCGCGGTAAATCGTTTCAACAGATCGGATCTTTAACCGTTCAAACTCTTGAGCTCGTATACACAACCTATAGGTGATGTTGGAGGATGTAGATATATATGGTATATGGTCTGATAAAATGACCAAAGGGCGTATTCACCACCGGTGAATATTCAAAACTATATGACATACGCCCTTTTGACCGAAATAAATCGTTACAAAAAATGTATATGGGTACTCGTGGGTATATATACCGATTTCTGGGTATGAGTATACTCGGTTCTTTTAGGATATAAATATATATATAGACATTGGGCTGCTTCTTTATAGTCTATACGCTCTTTTTTTGCTGCGAGAAACGATATATAGTATGTGGAATCTTACTTGCTCCTATTTCTCATATGACTGTATGAAGAGATTTTTTTTTTTTTTTTTTTTCAACCGTTATAAATCTCGTCAGAGATGTTCTCGAATTCGGGTCGAGAAAAAAAAAAAAACAAATACGTTATCGAAACTTTCACGGTTCTTTTTCTCATCGAGAAACTGTGGATTTATCTCCGTATATATATATGAACAAAAAATACAGCCGAAAGAACCTTTTTGGAATGGTGACAAGGTGGAAAATTTTGGCTTCTCATTCATCGAAACTCGTAATTAGATTGTATAGTTTTGATCGTATACACACGCTTCCCCAATCGTAAATGAAATAATCAGCGATAAATTACTTATTCGTAAATTTTCTCGGGGTCCTTTGAGAAGTGTGGAATTTCGTCTCGGGAATATTACGAATTCCCTTCTGGACAATTCGGATGTTCATCATATCTCACTGTCCGAGAATCTTCTCGGCTCCATCGCTCTCCAGGCCACCACAAACTCGCTCCCCGGAGGTCTCTGGACCCACGCTACACAATCCTACCACCGAGAGAGCAGTTTATTAATAGCTCCTCCTCCCTCCCCCCCCCCACTCGTTCTTCCCCCGTATAATTGGTCTATTTCACGTAATTAATGGGTCGTTAATAAGAGCTGACAGTGAAGCGAGGCTGGATGAGATATATATGTGCTGTGTATGTATATATATATATATAGAGGGCGCTGCACAGGTGTGTTCTCGTTCATTCTCCACACGTCGAGAGAGATCTTTTCACCTGTGCGAGCCAGGCCTACGCAACGTTTTTCATCGCTTGCATGAATGGAAAAAGGTTTATTTGAGATAAGACACATTCTTTCTCGCTCTGGACATCGGGGTCGAAGGTCTTTGAGGAAAAAAAAACAAGATTTTAAATATGGATTCTCCATTTATTCACGAAATTCAATAAATTTATAAATTGAATTATACTTAGATTTCACAGTATGAGGTAAAATGTATTCAATCGATCGGAAGAGGAAGAGACAATTCCGATGAGAACTTTTTTCTTCTTGTTCTCCGGAAATGACGGCCGAATCTGTGTCGAAACGCGGCTTAATTTATTCCCAATGCCTCAAACACAATTCTCTCATTCCCGGACCTTCTCGCTTTCGCTCTCGCGCACCCGGGGTTCCCTCTTCTATACTTGTCCGCGGTCTATTTCACGGATTCAACCTGTTTATCTTGATTCGCCCGTCTCTTCTCACGGAATCCCGTGGTGCGTGTGCCTATACATATATATATATAATATATGTGTATGTTGTATTCAACGTACACACTATACCGAAGTTGGTGCATGCATTGACGATCTCTTCAACCTGTTGCGTTTGTTGTCGCACTCCTCAGACCGAACCGATTTGCACGCTGAATGCATCAAAACGGCCAATTGAAGTCGACAGAGCGCGTATATGTGTTCGGCATATAGGAAACGTTTTAAGGTGTGCACCCTCTCGTTGTGCTGCATAAGTGCGCGTATCCCTCTCAATGCGTATATGACAGCATTCGTGGCACCATATTACGACCCTGACCCCAAGGTATGTTTTGGGGAAAAAAAAAGCCACGAGATCCTTTGATCGCAAATTCTATTGAGCCACCATAGAAATTTTGTATGTAGAAAGTGAGAAAAGGAAGATTGGGAAATAAGTGAGAGAGCCCATCGGAGGGTAAGTCGAGGAGTTATTGAATAGAAATGTCACCGAAGAGGAACGAGAATACATAAGAATAAAACTAGGGGGTTTCCCCCCAAAAATTCGTAGATTGACGTGCTAAAAAAAGTTAATCGAAGTGAAGTTCTGATGTGAAGTTCGATGAAAGATTAAAAAATCTGGGTACTCCGGTCGAGTCACCGGAAGTTAGTTGCCAACTATGTTGAGAATAATGCCTTAGATTCTTGAGAATCAAAAATTCAACGAAAATTTCGAAGAAAATTTTTGATCGTATGAAAGATGAAAAGAAATAAAAAAAATTGTCATTTTTTTTCAGATCCTATTTAGATAGTTTCCTTAGATACTGGAGTTGAAAAATTATCTAAAATCTGTAATTAAACACGAAAAATTAGAAGCTCTTCCCTCTGAGGCGCTAACAACGGTACTACTATATTGAAGCAAGAAATTGACTCTCGAGCCTGAGTAAGCCTACAAAAAAAAAAAAGAATAAAAGAAACATATCCTCATGTATAGAGTATACCTTCTTGCTGAAAATTCTAGCAGCGCTACCGATGAAAAAAAAAAAATGTTTTTTCTTGTCCGGTTTCTTTCTTTCTTTCTCATTTTTCTTACCATGTACCCTATATATTTTTTTCCCGACCGAGGCACCCACAATGATGAAGTGCCTCTCGGTAGGTAATACCCGGCGTTAGCGCGCGCTCGTCGACGTATGAGCCTGAAATGAAATCGGGTCGTTCTTTTATTATAGTATGTTCGGTAAGTTCTTACCAAGACACGACGAAAGGAGAGAGAAAGAACGAGAGGGAGCAAGAAAAGGGGGAAAAAAAAAAAAATAGAAAAAGAGCACGGTCTATTGTTTGGTGCTCGAGATTTGCTGGAAAATCTTCTTCATTCATTGAACAGAAGTGCAGCACTGCAACCCGTCGCAACATATTTTACTGCAATCTTCCCCATCGCGCTCAATCTTCTTTTTTCCTTGCTTTAAAATTAATTGGTAGATTAAGCGTAAAAAAAAGAAATTAACGATTTATGACCTCACGACTGATCAGCTATGATACCGATGCATCGATAAAAGATTGACTATTGATGGCATAACTTATATATTTTGCACATTAACGGTGGATCGTATTTAAAAAATACAGTCTAAACTATTTTTACCGTCTGAGTCGGGTTATCTTTTATCAATTGTTGAAAGAAAAATTTAATTCATCGCACTTCACTCCGTATCTCCCCCTGAATTCTCCGAGCGAACGATTCAAAATTTCCCCTCGTTGCCTCGTCGTCGATTACCTCAGGCTTTTTACACTTCATTTGACAAGTAACGACATCGAAACTTTATACGTTCTATATACGTATATATTTACGTGAAGTAAAGTATACACGCATCCGTTATAACTATATATAAAAAACGACTGGAGGATATATAGATGCTTTGGCAAACGTTGAGCGTCTACTCTCTGGCATATTCCTCTCATGTTCGATCGAGGCTCTCCCCTTCCCGCGCCTCTTGCACCCGCGAAGTGAGTTATGGCAGTGAAAGTTTTTGCGAGCTAAAAGTCTTTGAGAAAGTTTTTACTCGCGCAGTACACACCAGACTCACGTCCGTCGAGAGGGGAGAAAGATTCGCGCGAGAGTCTTTTCTCGCTCGATGTATTTTCGATTCGACGTTTGTTTCGTGAAAATTCTCCAACGCAACATTTTTTTTTTCGGCAGTTTGCCTCGTCAAAAGGGCTGCCAAAGTGTTTGAAATTGTTATCTTTTTTTTTTTTTCACTTGAACAAAGTAAGAAGAGCTTATTCGACGAGAAATCTCCAGCTCTTCACCAATCTAAAGTTGTTTCGATACAAATTCCAGAAAATTATAAATTATGAGAAAGATATGCTCGCCTTTCAACTTTGTTTTTTTTTTTTTTTTTTCTGGGCTAAACGCTCCTCCATATCTTCGCAAATATTACCGCATTTAATCTATCAGGATTGATCGTAATCCCTTTTGGAACATGCCTACCGTCAATATTTGCTCGAGAACCATAATACATACCTCGTAATACCGTCTCCCTCACTGCCCTCGTATATATATAGTATTATCCTGATCCTTGGATCACCTGCGAGAGCTGTCATATTTAGTTTGACCGAGATATATATGCGGTGACACGAGAATTTCATAATTTTATTTGCACACTACCTCGATAATCAACAAACAGTTATCGATATATTTGTTCAAGCGAGCCGGTTGAAATTCGATCGAGCATACATTTAACTTCCTTCCACTGAATTTTTTTTTTAGGCGAGAAGAAGTGAAAATAAAAAAAAAAATCCTTGCCGATCGGTGGAAAACGAAAAATCGACTTTCGATTTATCGCTTATATATTTCTATGTATACCCGAGTTTGAGACGGAATCGCCGCGCAGAACGAATAGAGAACGATATTAATAGAAGAAAAAACGAGAAGAACAAGAGATGATCTCTCAAACATAGAGCATGGCGCGACGCTGTCTGGCCAGCCGAACGCTAGTGGGCCGTTTCAGGTACACGAAAAAGGGGCAGGGGAGCGAACCGGGAATGCCAGGTGTTGCGGACCCAACGAAAGTTCTACAACCATAACTCTATATATATATACACACAAATACAGGGGAAGCTTAGAAGCCGTGAACCCCCATATAAATTATCCTCGTGCACTTCTAAGAATGAGAACGACCGAAAATTTACGACCTAATTAATCGTAATATCGAAGGATATCCTTCACACCTTAGAAAACCGCGAGACTCGTTTCGCAAACAACCAACCAAATGAGAAGTAGCTGTTACCAGTAATGCACATTTATTTTTTAATAAAAAAAAATAACAGCATCCAAACCCTCGTCTCAGTTGATTTTACTGCAACGTTATAACCGTTGTACCACCTTACTTTTTATTCCGAAATTAATATTACCCAGCTAATGCCCTATATTAACTGTTCAGACAAAATTGACAAGTAATTTCTAAAAGTTCAGAAATAACTTCTTAGCACTATAATGGAGGTCGATTAAATCAGCTTTGAATGAATATATGCGGCATATATATATATAGAGCAGCCTCCTCTGACAATGAGCTCAGTCGCTTCGCGCATTGAACATTAAGAACATTAACCTTTAGTGCCGGAATATGTGTCATATTGAAGAATGGGGAAAAATATACACGATGATGTTGGACGAGAGTAAACGAAAGTAAGATGGGTGGCACCGATCGTTCTTGCTGAAGCTACAAACCCGAGTGGTACATGGACTATGAAAACTCGAATGCAAACACCTGCAAATCGTTACCTGAGAAGAAGGTGATTTCGTCTAGCAACGGCTAAGGCATCGAAAAACTTGGCTACGATGATTTATGCTTTTGGCAGGTGGATATAGGAGAGGAGTGTAACCAGTGGTTTTTCAAATTTTCACCGCGATCCCTCATTGTCGAAGGATTTCGCGATTCGCTAGGCCCTGCTGTGTATGCTGCCGGATAAATCTTCGATACGTATCTCCGAGTGACGAGGACCAACGAACTGAAGAACGTAGGAAGAGTCTTCGACAACCAATACACATACACACACAGACACCCATATATATATATATATATATATATATATATATATATATGGGTGTCTGTGAGAGTATAAGTACAACGTTGAAATATCCTGCGAATATATTTTCAGTGCTAAAAATTCTCATTCGTCTTATTTTCCTCTCGCGTTTTTCTCTCGTATAGCCACGGGCCAAGCTTAATAGGCTTTCCTCCCAAAGCTTTCTCCTTAGTCAAGAAAATCTCGTTATACCATCCTACATGTGCTATCCTATCGTAAGCGAGTGAAATAGAAAAATGCATATAGCCACTGGCGCAACGTTGAGCCTTGTTGATTTTTGGACCTAGACCAGCTTCTCGGCTAATACGGTTTACCGTGAGAGAGTATACGCCATAGAAGATTTTAGGACTCTTTTTACTCCGAAACTTGGCAAAGATGGTACAGCTTAGAGGACCGGGGACCACTATTTTACTTCTCCTTCTGCGGCTCGGTACTGAAAAAATACTCGAGGCTATGAGATCGACAGACCCCTCTAACTCTCCTGTCAATAATTATTAACCGCTTGTCTTTCTCTTATACTAGAGACGATCTTGTTGGTTTCTTGGATCTTGGTTCTTATGCTCGAAGCTTTGTGAAATTTTTTTCACAACGAGAATTGAAAATGATATAGATGGATTATTATCTTGATCCTTTCCCGAGCAGAAATTTAATCAGGGAGAAATCCGGCCCTGATCAGGTTGCCACAATACCAAATCCGGCCCGGATCAGGCTAAATAACTCCGGCCCTGATCAGGGGTGTAACGCATTGGTACATCCGGCCCTGATCAGGCGCCTCGTTCGGCCCTGATCAGGCGCTTCATCCGGCCCTGATAAAACGCCTTATCTGGACCTGATAAAGCCCGAGTAGAAATTTCGTCCGGCTATAGATATAATTATTTTTAAATTAGCAATTAGGAATGATCGATGAATGAATTTGAAGCTGTTACATTCCATTATTTTTGAAAACCCTGTAAATTAAAAAAAAAAAAAAAGTCATTGACCGGGATTTGATCCCACTACCCTCCAATCGACGAATTCAGCACTTTCGATTCTTAAATAATCATTTTAAAAAAAATTAAAAATTTGGAGATTATTTTTTTTTACGAGTGTTTCCGGCTTCATAGTCCGGACGTTTTTCCGTCGAAATTAATTTTGAGCCTACCTAAGATTTTACCTGAGACCTACCTAACGACCTACCTAACGGCTGACACGTTACCACTACGCTATTAGTTCCTTATTATTTTCTTGTATTTAAATGACATTAGTATATGAGTTCTGATGAAAAGTCGCTGTCTCAACGGGCTGGATAGAACAACGTGACTGCGTAAACACAATAATACACAGTAATTTTTGACATAAATAAGGCACTACGGATCAGGCATGCCTTATCGATACGTGATCAGGCCCTTATCTGACACAAATAAGGCACGCCAGATTAGGCACGCCTTCTTAATACCTGATAAGGTCCATATTTGACATAAATAAGGCACGCCGGATCAGACACGCCTTATTCATACCTGCTCAGGCCCTTATCTGACACAAATAAGGCACGCCAGATCAGGCGTGCCTTTTTAATACCTGATCAGGTCCATATTTGACATAAATAAGGCACGCCGGATCAGGCACATCTTATTCATACCTGCTCAGGCCCTTATCTGACACAAATAAGGCACGCCAGATCAGGCGTGTCTTCTTAATACCTGATCAGGTCCATATTTGACATAAATAAGGCACGCTGGATCAGGCACATCTTATTCATACCTGCTCAGGCCCTTATCTGACACAAATTAGGCACGCCGGATCAGGCACGCCTTATTGGTACCTAATCAGGCCCTTATCTGGCATTAATAAGGCACGCCGGATCAGGCACCCCTTATTGATACCTTATCAGGCCCTTATCTGGCATTAATAAGGCACGCCGGATCAGGCACCCCTTATTGATACCTTATCAGGCCCTTATCTGGCATTAATAAGGCACGCCGGATCAGGCACCCCTTATTGATACCTGATCAGGCCCTGATGAATCATCAGGCAGCCTGAATGAATTTCTGCTCGGGTTGTTCCTTTCGAGAAGTTTAGTGTAGATGATGTTCGATTACATATTGTGCATAAAGTACGATGGATTGTTTTTTTTTAATTCTCATGCTGAAAGTTCATGGCTGAATAAATATTTGATTTTCATTGCTTTTATGACGAATGTGTTTCAAGATATCCAGGAAAAACTATGCAACGAGTCGTCTTAAACTATTCAAATTTTTTTACCGATTCTATCATCATCTCTTTTCTAATTGTTCGCGTTCCAACGTGCCCGTGGACTACCCCGGTGTGTGGTAGCGGAGCGACGATTTTTTTTTTCTACGTCGGCACGATGAGACGCGATGAGAATATAGAAAAAAGAAGAATGGCCGAAGAGCCTCGTGGGAACGGCAAGGCAAAATAGAGAGGTGTCCTCCTGCGGGAGTTAATGAGCCTAATCCTGTCCTTCTGAGTGGTGAGATTAGGCTAGGCAGAGATCCACGTCTGGATGAGCGAGAAGGATGCCACCATAATGTGCCACCTGTGCAACCGCGTTCCTTGGACAGGATGCGGTACCCTCTACCAGCAGAATCTTTCCTCAGTCTCGACTCATTTATATACGTTAGGATGATGCGGACTACGCATCGGGAGTTTTCTGCTAATACGAGCGACCCCACGCCCAGAGGGATCCTCTTGTCTTCCGACGCGCTTGCCGCTGGGTAAGAAGGCGCGCGGGAACACCCAACAAACAAAGGATCGACGATAACGAACCTGCCGCGGACGAAACTATAACCGGCTACTGTTGTCAGCCATAATGAAACTCGTTTGACACTCCATGGTGCCAGAATACGTTGAGAATTCCCTTACATAACTAAACCAACCACGATGTATGCATGTAACAACGGTGATGTAAACAGGTCCTTGCGAAATTAAAAACAAATTAGGCAGAGGGGAAATCTGGCTATTTGGAATAACTTAGATCCCGCGTATAAACGTGAAATTGATGTTCGACATATTTCTGAGAGTTACCGAGGTCCATTTAAGTTTGGAATTTTGTTCAACGATTGGCATTTCCGCCTTTTGCCACCGCTTGGCATATTTCACGAACCATTATATTATTCTCTCGTTTGATGTAAATCAGTCGAATGATCATCTCTGTTGAAATCCGTGAAGTGAGATGTCCTCTCAAAATGAATGTGTGTGTGTGTGTGTGTGTGTGTGTGTGTGTGTGTGTGTGTGTGTGCCTTCATCAACGCGCGCGCTTCATGCGTTCTCGGCTATATGCAAGCGGCTCCAAGTAAGCGTGTATCATGAATGAAATTCCACGGCTCTTCTGGACAACCGCGGCAGCATGCATTCATTCAGCTTATTCCTCCGAGGAGTGAGAAAGATGCGGATACGTAAAAGAGCTCACACGTTCATATATACCCACGAGGGTATACGAGATCACCGATAAACTCGAGCTATTTATATTCGCGCCACCCACTTCCCTCTCGTTCGTCCTGCTCTTCGAACTCTCGCCACTTTACGTTTTTTTTTTTTTTTTTCTTTTTCATCCTCTTTTCTTCTCTTCTTTTCTATTTCGCTTTTGCCAACCCCCCCCCCTGCATTTTAGAGTTCTCATCTTCCACAGCTACAAACGATCGCTTATACTATATATACCTACATACATAGAGCATGAACATCGGACAACCTCATTTTTCCACGAAAAAGACCTGTGACCGGGTGCCCATGGTCCGGGTATCCCGCTGGGACTCTGTTCGTCGCATCCCTCAGTTTCCCTTGTTCTACTTCTTTTCCCAGGTGAAAAAAAAAAAAAAAAAAAAAAAAACCCCCCGATATGCCACATCGAGAGAAGAACGAGGAAGAAGAAGTAGCTCGGTGGAAAAGATACCGCGAGAGTGAGAATGAAAGAAGATGGTGCACTCGTGTCTTGGATATGGTGAAAAAAGCGTAAAAAGCGGGGAAAAAATGAAGAGAAAAGGTGCACGAAGATATAATAGAGTGGACAAGGATGCTGGAAAGAGTGAAGAATCTGCTTCGCTGTAAATAAGTTCTCTGATTACCGTGAGGTTCTTTTTTGTTGAATATTGGATAGATATAAACTCAGTGAGCCAATACAACTCGTGCCAGTTTCGGGATAAACATGACTGAATTTTCCGTTCCTATAAGGCATATAGGCCAGCACTGATCAATGACTCTCCGGTAAAGTGTCGTTCGAGGATCTGCTTTCGGTGAAAAGACATAATTGTATCTGCGCCTTTGATTTTTTTTTTTTTTTTTTTTTTCGATAAATAATTTATCGGCAAAAGGAATTTGCAGGTCAAAATTGGTAGCGGGTATACACGAAGGATACCTGGAGTCTATATAATATACCTCGCTATTTGTCACTATAATCGTATAGAGAAGCCCATAATATTTCACGGTGAACGAAAATACCGGTAGTCAAGCTGTGTGCAAGCGATGGAAGAATCTCCACAATGACCATATGGGTGGGGAACGTACATTGAAGCGCCATGTTGGATACTCACCATCCCCGTGGCCACATTATTACCAATTCATCAGGTTCCTTATTCCGCATCGTGCATTATCCCAAGAGATTTTAGGATGTATATATATAGTTACACCTCGCCCAATGTTAAGACACTTGAAAAAATTCCGAATTATTTCACATTTCAAGATCTGTTGGTACTCAGGAGAGGTTTATTTGAGGGGTAAAAACATTCAATGCGTTGAAGATTTCAGAGATTTTAATGGCATATATACTTGCGAAATAAAAGAATTGTTGCAATTTCTCTCCAGGGCAATTAGTTGCGGACTATAAAAGTGATTTCTGAACATTAAAAACTTCTCAATAAATTCGCGAATCATTGCAGTCCTTCTTGATCAGGAATTTCATAACTCTTGGAGAACCTGTGCAATTATTATGAATATTTTTTTCTTACATTTCCCCATCTGACTTCATTTTACGATTATTGAGAAAACAATTGAATGTGAATTTGAAATCGGATAATTTATTTTAACAAAAAGAACGTTCTTTTTTTTTTTTCTCTCGTATAATCCTGGTGTCACAAGTTTCCGTTCCCGGTACACATCATATATAGCTCTTTAGGATCGTTGCCAAGAATCCAGGGGAGGTCCAGCGTCGCGATTTTTACGGTAACGGAAGGTGGAAAGGTTCTCTATTCGACGTGTTTCGTAGTCCGGAGGTTCGTTCGAAGCCCATAGCCTCATAGTTCCATTCATGTTTCCCACCCCCGTTGAGAGATATTGGAATGTCGTAAATCCCTTCGCTCGGCACTTTTAGCAGGAACATGAGAGGAACCCATACCAGCGACAGGAGACAGAGAGACCGAAAACATAAAGACTTGGCGGCAAAAATGGTGGGAGGAAGAGGTGTTCTCTCTCTCTTCTTCTCTTTCTCTCTCATACCTTCCTGTCAAGAAAAAGGTTGGTCCCAGGCAGTCTCCCTCTACGTTTTCGAGGTATCGAATCACTTTTAGCCTGTAGGGTAACCCGCGCCTCGGGGTCCGCACATACGAAGCTGCGGCACAGTTTCTTCTTTTTTTTTCCCGCGCTACTGAAGTGCGCACGAAGGATCTCGTCGCTGTTGAATCTCTTGACGAGGGGGGATCTACGAAACGTGAACGATGGAGGGCATCGGAGAGCTCCTGAAGGGCGAGGAAGAAGCGATGAGCGAATGAGATCTCTTTTACGATCTCGGAACCAGATCGGGCCTGCGAGCACGGATCGTCGGTACTTGACGATATGTTCTGAATGCTCCAGAGGGTGAGCCTCATGCTCTGCTTTGCCCCTTGCCGAATTAAAAGGCCCCGGATAGGGATACAAGGAGGAGCAAGACGGGAGATAAAGAAGAAGCAAAAAAGAAAAAAACCAACGCTGAGAAAACGATCGTTTCGGTGGTAGGCCAGAGGAAGGAGAGAGAGAGAGAGAGAGAGAGATTCGGTGTCGAGTTTCGGAACGAGCTTTCGTCGATTTTTTTTTTGTTCATTCATAAACTACTCCTCATTCGCAGTTATAATTTTTTTTTTTCAACATCAGGTCTTCGACTCTTTCTTCATTGTTCTTTTGTGAATATGCTCCTTCTGTTAGCAAAATAATTAAAGAGCTCAGCGGTACCGTAAAATCAATCGTGTATTAATATGAGGTTTGAAAAAGTTATGATTCAAAGGTTCGTCCGATCCGATGCTCTATAAATTTTGCTTCATAAACAAATGTGATTCATTAAAAAAATACGGATATTATATGATAAACGTTTTATACTCTACAGCATTCTTCTTTTTTCTCATTTGGTTTAATTATTTCTATCGAGGAAACATTTTTTGCTCCTAAAATTTATGTAACGTAATATTATAAAAAAGAAAACGTTGAGAAAAATATCGTTTTCAAGAATACCACATAATATTTGGTGTCGTATTTCTCAACGAGTTTTCGTCTCTGTCTTTCAACAACTTCTTCTTCTCATTGGTCTTTTTTTATTCGTCGCGCCTTTCATTTTGGTAACCAAAAATACGACGTTCGAAACAATTTTTCTCTCTCGAGCTGGCACTCTCGTCGTTCCTCTTTTTTTTATCTTCGCACTCTTTTCGTCTCCGTGACTATATCGTGCACCGATGCAGGCTGCGACTGCAACTACACCGAGACATTCGATAGCCCAAACCGAAATAACGACGGTGGAAAAAAAAAAAAAAAAAAAAAAAACGAGCAAGCACGAACAGGGAGGATAAGCGGTGAATTCGAGGATGCTCCAGCGATGAAGAGATTCAACGCAACTCGTTAACGCACCCATTGTAAATTAGGAAAGGGAGCACAAGATACTAAAGAATAACGGGAATGCGACGTCGTTGTTGAGCGAACAAAAAAAAAAAAAGCGGTCTGCAGAAAACCGTTTACATTTCGGTTTCTTTTTTATTCTCCGTCATCGATAGATACCATCAGCTGCCCTTTCTAATGAGCTACAGTATCCGCGTTTTTTCAGAATAAATTTCGTTACTACGCGCGAGAAATTGAATCAATTTAAGATTTCTAGAAGCAAAAACTTCGAGATGCCTCGTTAACTCGTCTTCAAAGGAAGACAAGCCCTGCCAATCACCGAATATTCTTCAGCACCAAAAAGTCAATCCTATCGGAGTTAACCGTTTCTCGCAATCGTTGCAAGGAAAAAAAAAAAGTCTTCACCCCATAAAATACGTTTGGACAAAAAGTTCTCAACGTACGAACACGTTGATGACAATCCTGGAAAATGACATTGACAATTTTTGTTTGTCCTCCTTTGCAATATTACAAACCCGAACAATAGAGCTATAGATTGGAAAAGGCGCTGAAACCGATTCGACCAACTTCATTTCGTTAGCACTCGTAACTTTTTCTCAAAGTTCGAAATAATGATAGTGAACGATCTCCGGATTTCCAATCCCTTCAAGCAAACCTCCCACTTTTGAAAGAGAGAGAGAGAGAGAGAGAGAGAGAGAGAGAGAGATCGAGTCCTTATAGTAGAAAAAAAAAACCTTGGAAACGTTATCCTGAGAACGTTATATCCCAGCGAAGACATGGCCCCCACTCCCCTTTACTCGCGTCGTCGGAATCTTTTTTTCTTCTTAGCGAAGACGATCGAATCCTCCTACAACCGCGTGGCCGCCCTCTTGCGAGAAAAAAGTGCGTTGTCGGGATACACCGACATAAAGTGGTGCGAGCTTGGCTCGGAACTCGCGATATCGCGTTCACCAACAGGGGGACAGATGTTTTACCGCGTAACTGCGCGCCGAGAAGGCTGTGGGACGCAGCGAGAGCGTATATAGGAATGACTGACAGCTCAATGCACCGGGGCTGTACGATCTCTGCTCCTTATACCACGAAAATACACGCACGGATATATATAGCAAAATGGGTACGCACAGATTTATATGTATATACACATATGGGAATTTGTACGTTTATATCTTTTACTTTCTTTCTCACACCGGGTCGAATGAGGGAGTGCTCGATGGGAGACTCGATATTCGTTCTCTCTTATAATCTGTATATATATATTGTTTCATGTCGCTCGTATCGGCTTGTGAATTAGGCCGCGTGTACACCGTACGGCGCATGGTGGCACCCGTGAACCCGGAGATGAAAAAAGAATCGTATATTTTGCATTTATTAACGAACAGAGTTGAAATTTCGTAATAATTCAATAAACGAAAGTTTTATCAATTTTGTAATGGAAGAATCATTGGGTTCATCCGAACGTTGATCGTATTATCTACGATAAATTTGAACTCTTTTCCACTGCACTTTATGTATCCCGTCTTTTTACAAATAGAAAAAAAAAAAAATCAACCTCTCTCCACTACATTAGTACGAATATGTATAATACGGGCACCAAAGGAGTTGGTCCTGGATCCACGCGGTGCACCCCCGAATTTCATTTCGTATATGGCCAACGAGAGTTCTCAAGTTACACCGCGTATCACGGGTACGACCCCTCTGCGCGGGGGAATTGCCGCTTTTGACGTGGATATACGCGCTCTTTGTCGAGCGAGACTCTGCCCGGGAAGCTCTTTTCTTTTGTCCAAGTGCGAGCCTGCCGAAGATAACTGATCGTTGAATGGACGCTAACCAAAAAGACTGTATACATACTTACTGCTAGCGAAAAAAAAAAACAACCAACGGCGTAACCGTTACGATTCAACACGTAAACTAAGGTGGCTTACGACTTTTTGTTTGCCAGCAGTGAATGTATGTCCAATTGTTGGAGGGGTTTTTGTAGATTAAGAGGGTACGAAACGAGGGTGTTGCTTGTGTATATCGTGAAAAGTTCGTTGACTTTTTGATTGAGCCAATAAACGAGCATCTAATACCCGTACACGATCTATGATACCTCATGATCCATGCTCTTCGTGCCTTGAATTTTTCTAATCGACGAATGATCTTCTTGAATAACTGTTACGTCGCTGTTACTCGAGGTGGTATATATCAGTAAAGCATTTCAAATTTGACAAGATTTATTTCCCTAAATATTAAAGCTCAACAGCTACGAGATTCTGCATAACAGATTAAAAAAAAAAAAATCACGATTAAATTTAGCGCAAAAGCAGCAGAGACGTCTGAAGGGATGTGATCGCGTAGATGATCTTCGATGGCGTATGTAAACCCACCGTGAAGAGCGAGGCATGTTGAGAAAAGTATAGAGAAGGAAGAAAGGGAAGAGACAGGGATGACGTTTAACGGCTGATGGGGAGATGGCCCCAGGGGTAGTAGACACTGGGCGATAGCGATGTCATATGGCGGCCACCGGAAATAGCCAGCACTATCGGCCTCCTCCGCCGGAAGGACTCGCGTCACCGCAGAAAGAGTTCCAATCTTCTATTCAGCCCGAGACGCCACAACCTCCGTTCTCCAACCTCCCAACCCTTTTCCACTTCTACCGTCGCCATCTAGCGTACCCACGTTCGGCCCTCTTTCTCATACTCTCGAACCATCTCTCGTGCCACCTCGTACTCATATCCTTTTTTCACCGCAGCTCTTGCTTGAATCCCTAGCGCTTTTCTTCCTTCCTTAACCCGCCTGCCTGACCCTGCTTCCACCCCCATTTGACTTCCTCTAGCGTTCCATTCTAGGACCCCTTCTTGGTCCTTTTTTCCTCCAGTACACATATACACATACACGTATCCTCAACACTTCACATTGTCATTTCTTTCGTGGATCTATATCCGAGACGATACACAACGTGTCTCGATGTGTGCAGAATGGACCGCCACGATCGTGGAACCAACGACCCAGAAAGAGGAAACGGCAAAGGGGTGATGGAAGATGGCCGGATGTCGTGTATACAAAAAGGGGGTCGATGGAGAACACGTTGGGATAGTCAAGATGTGGAGAAAGTGTGGAAAGAGCCGAGTAAGAAACTTACAGAGCGCACATAACACATAACCTCAACTTATCTGTCAATGACCTTCCACGAAGGTCTTGCTTCACGGACCATTTTAGCCTATTTTTTTTTTTTTTTGTTGCTGTTGTTATTAACGAGTTCACCGTCCACGTTTTTGGTGCAGGAGGTGATCTGATACGAGTTTTTTTTTTTTTATGGCTCGTAAGTCACTTCCCGTTATAAATGCCAGACTTTGGCAATACCCTGAAGCATTGACCGTTCTGACTTCAGGTGGAAACTACTTGAAATATGCTCGAGTCTCAATGAGTCTCTCGTACCAGCGATCAGTGACTATAACCCTAGAATACGCGAGGTAATATTTAGTGAATATTTAGTCTATAGCTACGTTGTCAGCACAGCACCAAATCCAATCATTTCAATTCATACATATACAGTATGCTATTTATTAGTACAGTTTAAATCAATCGTATCCAATCGCGCAAGTGACAACGGTCCGACCCATTCAATTTGACGATCAGAAAGATACTATTGGTAAAAAGTTTCAGCTGATTTCACTATTTATCATTAAATGAAAATCGAATGGCAGTGATGAGATAAAATCGACGTCTAATCAATGAAAACAATTATACTTTCTTTTCGTACACATATATCATTATGCGTGATTCAATTCTGATAATAATTCATAATGCACTGTACGAACCGCGAGCTTTCACCGCCTGTTTGTCAAGACAGTACGTCAGAAAATCGCCCAATTCAATTTCACATTCAATATAATTTCCTAAGTTCATTGAAAATTTTTAAAACAAAAATAATCAATTTTAACACCAGCAAACAGATTCACTAACGATAAATATTTCCTGATGTGCCATCAGTGAACCTCTAATAATTATATCATGTATAGGGAGAATTCGATTGCATAAAATTTAACTGCGCTGATTTCGTTAGTTCGAAACTCTGTTGACGATAGGTGTATCTCTCTCTCCCAAGGCTATCGTCTTATTTTGATGTCTCCGGTGGGATTTTTTTTTTTTTTTTTCACGCTCATCATCGTTTACTACGAACAATTCCCCATTTAGGCTGGAAAGTAGACGCGCTACCGCACTGTGAAACACGTGACGCAAAGGCGTTAACCAACACCAATATCGTACTTAGCTTCGCTGTCGTTGTCGTCTGTGCACAGGTGATACATCACTAGGGTGTCAATGAGTATTCGCCGCCGACCCTCCCGCGTAATATCGCATCCATCAAGTGCCATGCGGCATTGAATCTGCGGGAAAGCGAAACAGGACGCGGAGAGATGAACGTTAGGATCTGGATCTTGATCGATGAATATGAGCCGGCGGACGGTAGAAATGCCCCGCAGAGGGATCGCGATTTACTAAAAGCTGATGTAGGAGTTTCCCGAAACCATTATCTTCCTTTTGAATTTCAGGGATAAGTCTCGCATAATGTTCTTTTTATTTTTTATAAATAACTATACGTGTTCGATTTAAACTCGATTGGAACGGATACGATGCAAATCTATTATGTTCATGATCGATGGCGTGTGCGGATTCTAATTATTGAAAACTCCGATCGTCATTTGTATGAATTCAATTTTCTTTATCAAAGACCACGTGCCAACGAGCGAATGCCTCATATACAATTGATACAGCTGAGTGGTGTTTTGTCTGAAGTCACTTATAACGCGGTGCCAGTGGGATCCGGCTCTTTAGCCATTTTAGCGATAACAGGGTTCTTGCAACTCGAATTTTACCCGATCCAACATCAGCTTACATATGTTACAGGCATGTCGATCGCTACATTTATACGACAATCAGGGATAATAGCATAATAATCATCAATATGAAAGGATTATTGTTGCAAATATTTTATCATTTGAAAAAAAAAAAACTCTAATCCTTGTGTTCTCACGATAAGTATAATTTTTTTTTTGTCAGAATTATGCCATGAGAATCTCAAAGATGTATACCTTGAAGCCGGCATCAGTGTGCGAAATTGCGTGTTGTCTTATTTTTTTTACGCCCTCACTAGAAAAATCTTGACCCTGAGTCATTCAAAGTTGGACGTTAGCCACGCTGACGGTATATATATATATGTGTATATGATACGAGACGAGAGGAGAACACTCGATTAAAAATGCAAATGTCGTGATTGCCGCGGCTCGCCGGAGAGCCCATTGAAATGTACCCTTAGTCGTTCGCAACGTTTACTCCCTGCCCCGATTCCAAAGCCATCCTATGTATATATGTGCACAGCGTGTCTCATCTCCCAATACTCTCTCGCTAAAAGTAAAGACTGAATATTGCAGAACAGAAATGTAGATTTTTTTTTTTCGTGAATTCAAGCCTCAAAAAAAATATGAGGATGCGATAGATTTTTAGGCTGTGGAAATTGGTGATATCGCAAACTCCAGTAAGATGAACAAAAATATTCGATTTGTTCTTGGAGTGAAAATATTTGTCATAAAGATTTTTTTTAAAATTGATTATTCATATAGTCGTATCAATGCGGATAATCGATTAAGAACAGCCATCATGAACCACCACCCTCTTCTGAATTTTTTAATCAATACACATCTAGCCAAAGTAGTTCACCGTCTTTGGTCCCGGCACCAGTCATGCAGAGAATAACATAGCCAAGTACTCTTGTGCGACAATGTATGCAAATGGGGAGAGGTGTATATGGCTGGATCGCGGTCGAAACGGGACGGCTTTATACGTGAAAAGTGGGGATTTCAGTGCAAAGTGCTGTCTCGAACGAGACGAGCAATTCGTAACAGTCTTGTTGCGGTGATACAAACATCGCTGGAACTCTCCGGATAATGCGGAAGTCATGTCAAAGTCCAAGCCCGGTAGCTACATAAATATATATATATATATATATATATGTATATGTATATGTATACGCATTAAGCTCTCTGATACTGTCGTCAATGTGGTTTTTTTTTAGATCGCGTTGACACGCAAGTGACTAAGTCAGTGACTGAGGACTTTGAGAAATTTCCCCAACGCGAATTAATTCACATCCAAGTCGAACTAGGATAAGGCACAGTGTAGCAGAGGGTGAAACTTGGTATACAGTGACAATTTCTATACGTTATTTTTAGTAAAATGTAGTATTGTTATTCTAAATACAGGAACACTCGTCATATATATTACGAAATTGTAACGGCTATTGTACATTTGGTATGATATCCCGAGCGAAAAATTTCATCCGGCTGAGAATACGGCCCATATCAGGCTGCCTCATTACCTAAATCCGGCCGTGACCACAGGCTACGCATCAGGCCCACATCCAAAATGTTACGGCGTTTTGGATCCGGACAGGATCTGGCGCCTGATCCAGCCGGGATCAGGCGCGCGGATCTTGTTTATATTTTAGCTACAATAAATAATATGTGTCTTATTTTCTTGTAATCACTTTTTACACATTTTACGGCGTGTTTATTAATATCGCACTTTAATTTTCCATTTTTTGAAAAAAAAAAAAAAAAAAAAACGTCATTGACCGGGATTTCAACCCGCGATCCTCCGCAGTCAACGAATTCAGCACTTTCGATCCTTAAATAATCATTAAAAAA
This sequence comes from Rhorus exstirpatorius, assembly GCA_963564615.1. Lineage (NCBI taxonomy): Eukaryota > Metazoa > Arthropoda > Insecta > Hymenoptera > Ichneumonidae > Rhorus > Rhorus exstirpatorius. Next base: position 14,015,556 of record OY751322.1, on the reverse strand, counting down.
AAAAATTAAAGATTTGGAGGTTATTTTTTTTACGAGCGTTTCCGGCTTCGTAGTCCGGACGTTTTTCAATCGAAATTAATTTCGAGCCTACCTGAGATTTTACCTGAGACCTACCTAACGACCTACCTAACGACTGACACGCTACCACTGCGCTATTGATTCCTTATTATTTTCTTGTATTTAAATGACATTAGAGTAAGAGTTCTGATGAAAAATCGCTGTCTCAACGGGCCGGATAGAACGAAGTGACTGCGTAAATCCGATAATACACAAGTAATTATTAATAAATATTGTTTAATTTTTTTAAGTACATTTTCCAATTGACGTTTTCTGTTTAAACACTTAAATTGTGAAAATATATCTATTTTCGATTCATAAAACATGTATTTTGAAAAAAAAATATATATTTTGAAAAACAAAAGTTATTTATTACATTATTGTGAAAAAGATAAAAAAATCGTAGTAAGCAGTGACAATGATTGATAATGATGACATATATGGGCCCGGATTTTCGTTCGCCGGGATCCGACGATGCCTTACTGTCCCCTGATCCATCCCAGATCAGGACAAAATAATGCTGTCCTCATCAGACCAATCATTTTTTCCAGTCAGGCATGCCTTAGTAGCACCTGATCCGTCCCTAATATGGATAATATAAGGCTAGCCTGATAACCCGCGACATACCAAAATGGGATCTGGTCCAGTTCAGGGCGTGATCTGGTTAGCCTGATCCGGCATGCCTTATCGATACCTGATGATGGCCGGATCCTTTATCAGGCTAGCCGGACTAAATTTCTGCTCGGGATGTTACATGGGCATACTCTGTTGGAGCGACGTAACTTCATTTTCACTATACCCGAATAGATCTTAGACAATCGCCCAGTGAGTTGGCAAGATGTGTCTTGAACGTTATACGATCGAGGCTTTTCGTAAATTTTCCTTTGGTCGCATGGTACAATGGATATAGATACAGATGGATATAAACGTGATTGTGGTATATCATAACTATATATTCTCGAACGGGCGTCAGCGTAAAATTTACGTAAGCTTCGAAATACGTACGTACGTTATATACGAATGCCTGTAGCGCGCACTTCTAGTCCGACAAATTTACTGTATTCGCGCTGAGTATATGTCCGTGTATATAACTTGGTTTTATGAACAAACCAACGCCTTATACATTCAAACAAAATCGTACACGCTTTACCGAGTCACACTACGTATATACGTAACCCTCCAACGTCATCACTCACGTGTTCTCGCGCTTTTGTTTTTCTCGAAACCCTCAAACGAGTAACATTCTTCAACAGCTGAGTACGTCTACGCACATTATCCAGAACGTCGAAGTGAAAAAAATCCTCGAGGCCCAACTCCTGGTATTAAAAAGAAATATATATATATATATATATATATATATATATATATATATATATATATACTATACAATTTTTAAAAACCTGAAAATTAGTAATTTCAAAATTGTTCCTTTGACTCGAGTGTCACATCGGATGAAATAAAATTCTCGAACAACTATTTTTTTGTTGTCATGAACTACGATTGTTTAGGGAAAAGACATTAAAAATTGTTCAAGCTTGTGACATAAAAATTAAACGGATGTTAGAAAAAAAAAAAAATTGAAATACAGCTGGGTGGACAATCATCGAAATTGTATAAAATATAAATTTCAATCAAAATGTACGTACAAAAATTTTAAGTGATCGGGATCTGCCTCAAAGGAACACCTAGCATAATGTACACATAACTATGTTGTATATATGCGCATATCCATGTATATATGTGCATTAAGAAAACGAGACAGGGGAAATTTGAATCGACAGGGGTGCAAGTTATATCTTGAGCCAACCTGGATCTGGAGTTTAAGGGATGTGAGATAAGCCCCCCGCTGTGAATCAACCCCAATAACGTGGCGAACCATACAGCTCATCGCGCGACCAACTGGTAATACTTGAAAAAAAAAAAAACAGAAAGGAATATCGAAACAACAACAAAAAAAAAACACATCCCCAAAGGAGATGACGTGACACGAAACATCTTTGGGTCCTCTTGAAAGTTGCACCCTCCGTATTCTTTTCTTGATGCGTCCATATTATATATGAGCGATCAGCGAGAGACACGTATATGAGCTCGAAAGGGTTAACTTTCACCGTTGGACACGAGAGCCAGGAAAGAAAACGATTCTTGACGTCGAGAGACACGCGATGCTGTTCCACTATATATATTATCACGCTTGGGATACCCACAAGTCCCTCCCTCCCTCCCTCCCTCTCTCCCTTCCCAGGGGTAATAAAACGGCAATTTAATTCATACACTTGATAAACGTCGGGCGCACGTTCGAAGACTCGTTTCGCAGTTACCCCACACGCATGTGTGCTGTATAAAAAATAGAAAGTTATTACTCAGGCGGGAGCTCGCGGTTCATGACGTTGCAAGAAAGGGCTAATTGTACTTTGGTTAAGTTGGCTCAGACAATTTGAGAGCTTTATAAGAAAAATTTTTTTACAATCGATTTGTTTGTTCCAATTTATCATAGTAACTATATACGTTACTGTGTTTGATAAAAGAAGAAAATAATTAAAAAATTAATTACTCAAAACTATGACCGTATAATACAAAGAACGTATAATTTTTCCACCTTGAGTATTTTCTAATCAATGCCTTCGTAGCACTTTTCGTCTACCATATAATCAAATTTAACGTGACTTCTGTAAAGTATATTTTGCATTATTGACCACATATCACATTCGAATGTTAATTCTTTCCTCGAATAATGGCTCTTTGAGACAGAGTGAATAATATTCCACTGACTCGTGAATGATAAATGCGAGATATTACAGGAGGGCAATAGGAATTAATGCTGTGCCCCAAAAGTATTCCCTAATGTCTAATTGAAAATAATCGAAACGGCGCGATCAGGGGGGGGGGGTAAAATATGGACTGGTGAAGTTGAGAACCTATATATATGCCGAAAACGCGCCTGCCTGGCCGCTGGATGCTGAGAGCCGCGTCAGTAGAGGTAGAGAGGGCGAATGGAGACCGGCGAGGGGAGGATTTTTTTTTTTTTTTTTGCGGAGGGGAAAAGCGGGCTAGAGGCATTCATAGCGATGCAGATGGTTTGCACACCCCTCGCGAGAGATTCTCGAGAGCGCGATCGCTCTGTGTATATATATATATGGCTGCGTGTGCTACATATCTCGGTTTACCCCCCCTGCTTGCGCATTCGCACACATGCACGCTCGAGTTTTGCGGCCAGCCCGATCCAATGAAGGCAAATAACGTGTTAGACGAATGGGAATTTTTGAAAATTATTTTCAGCCCAAATGTGCGCGGCTCATTTCTTCGTCTACGAAAAAAGTCTTTGGCATCCGCGGGCCTCATCTGCGCTTTTGGTACCGATTTTTACGGTCAATTTCGGTGAAAGGGCTCCGCGTCGTTTGACTTTGACGAAAGAAAATTTCATTAGTTCATGACAAGAGCGCGACGCGCGTGAAACCTTCTGGTCCCAGTTCAAACCGTTAACTTTTCTTCAAAACGCCAATTTCAGTGACAAATTTCTTTTTATTTTACGTTTGCGATTCAACCGCGGTTTTGTCCCATATTGTATTTTACGAAATATAAATTCAAAGTGCCCGGAATTTTTTAAGTTTCACCGGCGCGATTGAACGCGAAATCGAAGAGCGAAGGGGGATGGCGAATTGCAGCTCATATATGGTGGAAAAAAAAAAGAGATAGGAGACGGCCGACAGAGAGACGATGCACGCGGATGGCGAAGCGCGTATAACGCGGACATTGGTCCTTTGGCTTCACAGAGATTTCGATAATTAATTCGAGTGGGACACGGGAGTGCGTGGGAGCGGGGGATAACGAATCGAGGGATTTCGCAATTGACTGGTGAGAGCAGCAGAGAGACTCCGCAAACCGAATAAATGGCGACCAAGCCGACGAGTCATGATGAATTATAATTTGCGCCAGTGTAAGCTCCATTCGATGCACCCGACTATTCATATACGGATTCAACGAGATGAGCGAGTATATTTGTAGGATTCCGATTGGAATTCGTTACATATCGAGTTTCATTTTATTCCATTTAGAATTTCTTGTATATTTCAATAAAATTTGTCGTTCATCTTTCCTTTTTTATATCCATTTCAACATTAATTAAAGCCATTCGCACTTAAATATTTCGTGCGAATTCGATATCGAATAATCATTGAGTTTTTTTTTTTTTAATTTGAAAAAAAAAAATCGTATAGTATATACCTGCAATTGTGCTGTAATTAATGCCGAAATTTTACTGAGAAATAATAAACTTTGATACTTTATATATATATATTCATTTGTCAAAAGTAATTTTTCCATAATTCATCATCTTAAAAATCTGCGTCCCATATATGACAATTTGCGAATTCCACAATTCCTGTGGCTGTATATGTGAAATTGTTCGCGAGGCTGCGAATAATCTCGTCGTAGTCACGACATTTGAACGCTAAAAAAACATTTCAAAAGTCGTGAAACTCGGTCAGGGGTCTCGATTAAAAAGTACCGCGAGCTCTCGATCCTTCATACATGTATACAGCAGGGAGAGAGAGAGAGAGAGGTAGCGAGGCAACTTGCTTATCCTGTACGGAATAAGTACTGTACAAATTTAGAGACAGAGAGAGAGAGAGAGAGGCATATCATTTCTTCGTTGTTGGAAGCAAAAGCCAAGAGCACAGAGTCGAAAGTCAAAGGCATTGAAATTCACGAAGCATGTTAAATCGCGTAGTCGGTGTTGTGCACGCGCGCAAATATTATCTCCGAGGTCGCGCGAGATGATGAAAAATATATAACAAAGGACTATATACGCGGATTTAACAGATTTTAAAAAGATAAACATTTCAAAGATCGACGAGATCGTTTAAAAAATCAAGTCAACTGAAAAAAAATAGTAAAACATTTTTTTTCAAACGGTTTTTGGAACTTTATGTTTGCAAAAAATTCGTTCGAAATTATGCTTGAGAGTCGTCCAGACGATATCGTATTCCATTTGAATTTTATTGTCAACTCTCTCTGCTCTCTCTCTCTCTCCTCTCCTCATAGCGAAAAGTTATATGGAGCAATGGAGTAAAAAAAAAAAAGGGAAGAGAGGAAGAAAAGGGAAAAAAAAAGCACTGTAAAAGGACCCCCAACAAGGGCAAGTTTTACCACATGCATTTCGAACACTCGTTTCGCGATCCAAGGGTGGGGAAACATACATCGGAGATCCCCTACGAATTTACCTGTCACGCCGATGACGATCCTGACGAGGGTATATAATATTCCCTTCTTTTTTTTTTTTTTTTTTTTCACCATGTCATTTCGCATATGTATCGCGGGGCAGGAGGGAGCAAAGGTCTCATCGATGAGACGACGAGAGGCAAGTTTCATATACGATGTATATAAATGTATTACATGTTATATTTCTTACAGGTTTCTCGATACAATTTTATGAGCAGTATTTCTCGCCTTATTTCATTATTATATAAAAGCAGTCCACACGGCCTCCCAGGCCAGCTTTCTGCCACTTGAAATTTGATGAGATCGTAGTTGGGTATTCCCAGTTTTCAACCCCTCGCTCTTTGAGGGGAGGATTGGAAGTCACATACCTCTCTATAGTGATTCTCACTTTTCCTGGTATAGCAATCGAATCGTCCCATGGCACGATTATTAATAACGTGCAGCAAAACGAGAAACTTTTCTGTTTGAATAAAAACCGATGATATCAGTTAGGCTCGCCAAATTAATTCATGCATTCCGGATTTAAAATAATTTTTCAAATGCAGTATATATTTTGAACGAGGCTGAAAATCAGTTTGCCGGACAAAAATCTTTTAATTTCACGTTGAATGCCCCATATACATGCAGAAAAGTCCTGTCTCACGCGACGAAGATGACGTTTTCGTCTCTGTACAACACTCGCTAGTGTGACTGTATATATATATATATATATATATATATATATATATATATATATATATATATACACCTCGAGTTCTATGGACGAAAAATTTTCATGACAATTGAAAAAGGGGTGTCGAGGAGCGCGAGAGACCGCGAACAAACAATGGGATACGAAATCGTACGTTTGTGAGTTGAACGGGAAAAAAATATATAATATATATATATTTTTTCGTAGGTGATACACGAACTGTACGATTGACGAAGACGAAACGGGACTAGGGGCACGTCGTGTCTATGCAAATTATTGTACATTATATATATATATATATATATATATGACACATACACATGACGTATCGTACCTGTGTGAGTACCGGTAAAAGTATATAGCGAGGGAAACAGAATGACGATTGAAAAAAAAAAAGAAAAAAATAACCCCCCATAAGGGGGCACGCAGCCTCAAAATTGGCATAACTATGATTGATACGACTTTAAGTAACTCGATGCACGATCGTGTTGGGTCACTCGAGTACTCTTTGATGCGATCCCTCCCCCTTTTTTTACGAAAAGTTTCATTGTCGGCCATGAGACTTCATCGTACAATTCTACAACTCTTTATTTATCACTAATATTCATTATTCATGCGTATATGTGCAATAATTAGAAATATCACGAGCTATATATATAGTATATGCATTGAAATGTGCATATATGTGCATAGTTTAGATATGTATTTATGTAAATTCAACGGTATACATTTTCCTGCAATATATATATAGGGATATATGTGGCGAGGCGTTATATAGAACAGGTAATAAAATAATTTTAACGACCTACTTGAATTATGTGCAGAACGAATATAATATCTGACTGGCAATGCATCCTCGGGATAAATAATAGCGCCGCGCCTTATGGTTCTCTGGGTTCACAGCTTTTGCTGCTCTCCTACATTATATTCATACGTTGTATATCGAGTGCTTGGCAGGAAAAGGTGTAACCCAAATGATATAAAGCTGAAAATAACGAAGGTTACGCCCTTTTGTTTGTCAGTAGTTGGTACATATCTGTATCGCTGTTCACCTCTTCCCAATTTTCTCGCTCTCCCTCTCCCTCTCTCTCTCTCTCTCTCTATCCAGTAAAACCCTACAGGTCTTCGAAAATCTATAGGGATGAAAAAAAAGTCCCTTCAGGCCGTTGCAGCGTTGGGATAACTCAAATCATCTATGTGGAACACCACAAAATACGAGTTAAGGTTGGAGTGCATTGGCAAATGGCCAGTATCAATTAAACTCATGATTTTTTTATAAAAAATCGTTGAAATATTATTAATGTTGCAAGAAATAAAAGTTTATTTGCAGCACTGATGAGCATGTATATTCGTTGGCAGTTCTCGGAAAACAAGGATTAACGAAGATATATTCGCGGAAGGGTTGTACCGCTCGTCGCATTTGTATGATAGGTAGTGTTGTAAAATTTGATGACTCGAACGAATAACTCGAAATACAGTGAAAACTCCATTAGTGTATAGGGGATTTTGTGCTCACACCACATCAGTGGGGAAATAAATATATTTTCATTATACTTAATATAGATTTGCTCGCGTATGTTCAAGTTTTTCGATAAAAACGGTATAATTTTTACAAAATCAGTAGAAGTTTCTCTATCCGACAGGAACGATCCCCTTGGAATATAAGAAGAAACAAAAAAAAAAATCAATTTTGCCGACTTTTCGAGAATCCTAAGATATCGAAATTTTTAAAAGCCATAACTGCTGGCCCGTTTGACCGATTCAGGCTGCGAAAATCGATAGTCCGATTGGAAAGTTTATAAAAAAATCGAAAAATGAATCGAGCGGCGATTGAAAGCTTCAAGGATCATGAAAAGAATAAGCACAAAGTGGAGTCGCGATTCATTAGGAAATTAGAATTATATTGATTTTACTACACCCATTCATTTTCGGAAAGAATGGAAAAAAAAGTTAGATTTTATAAATGTCTTTTGGAATCTTATGACGATGTACTTTTTCCACTGGATCACGAATCCATAAAAAATTCAATTCAATAAAAACTCACGTGGATACTCAGGAATATGATTAAATGGGTTCAAGGGTATCGGGCAATAAACAAGGAAGTCCTAATAAGGTTCAGACTGTACCTGTCTGTACCTGTACCTTGCCCAAAGGTACGCATATATATTTATTCATACCGCTACTGTAGACCATGGTCCAATTTTGTGGCCCAAATCACGAAAATATGCGGAGCCAATAAAACTTTATTGCGGCAATAACCCCTTAAAGGCTCGGTCCTCAATATTTTCCGGATTGAGAATTGCACCCTAGGAATTTTCGGTGAAAAAATTATGCTTCTTGGAATTGACCAGCAGAGCTCCTTGGCCTGTTTATTCTCATTCGGAGGAACCGATGAATCGTGCTCTTATAAAATCTGTACGTCGATGACGCATTTACTTTTTAAATCAAAGTCAAAATTCAAATTTTCTTCGATCGACACGATTGAATATAGAGGATTCAGTATAAAAGTAATAGGGAAGAAAAAATTAAGCTGACGAGAGTAGGGTAAGAAGTGCGAGGAGTGTGATGAACCTCTGGAAGTTGAAACGGGGTTACGTCTTTCGAAACTTCTATAATATATCTTCGAGGTCTTTTGATTTCCCACGAAAGAACAAATCCTTGCAAAACCGTTTTTTTTTCTTTTACAAAAGAAATGATTCATGCGACGTTTTTATAAGCCTGAACGATTTTGAAGAGAATGAGCACTGAATATGGTGACAATTCCTTCGAGAAACGATTTTATAGTGAACCCTCGAAATGACTGAAAATTTAAAAATCCAATTTTTCGTTTTTTTTGCCTTTTCATATCGAATTTTTGGGATTCAGGAAAAAATTCGATGTGATTCGTAATCAGCAGAAAATTTGCGATCGTCTAGAGCCTAAAAATATTCTAAAAGACGAAAAAAAAATTTTTCAATTTTTTGCCCACTTTTCCGAAAACCTAAAAATCGCGAAATTTCAAATGACCATAACTCACATCCAGATTTACCGATTTTGGCTTATCGGGGGTGTTTTAAAAAGCCCTTGAGTAGACTCAGAGAATGCCGTTTGATTCATTCTGATATCTAATATTTTTATACCCAAAAAAGCACTTTGAAAATTGACGAATTTTACTCCAAGGGTAAGTATGGAAAAATTGGTAAAAATCGATGGTCCAACTTTAAAAATCTGTAAAAAATCGAAAAATCAATGCAACTCGATGAACCAAGCGGCGTTTTGAAGCTTGAACGATTGCGAAGAGAATAAGCACAGAGTGCAGGCCCAAACTCCATCGGAAATATTAAGTGCAGCGATTTTAGTGGACCAACTCATTCTTTGCGAAAATTCAAAAAAAAAAATCGATTTTTTAAATTCGCTTTAGGACCCTATATCGATGTATTTTTTCCCGCTGATCACGAATCTGCCAGGTATTTTCCTCTAAACTCAAAATTTCGATTTTAAATAGTCAAAAACCTTTTTTTTCCCCCGAAAATTAAAATGACAAGTTACATTGGATAAAATTTAATAAAAACTCACATGGTTTCTAACGATTTCGAGGTCTCAATTTTTTTTACTCAAAAGAGCACTTTGGAAATCGGCGATTTTGAGTCCAAAGGGGCAGGGCATGGAAAAAATTTGCAAAAATCGATGATCCAAATTTGAAAATCTGTAAAAAAATTGAAAAAAAAATCGTATCCCGATGAGCCAAGCTCCATTTTGAAGCTAAAATGATTGTGAAGAGAATAAAGTATATAGAGTGCAGGTCCAACTCCATCGGGAATAAAAAAAAGTACAGCTATTTTAGTCGATTAACTCATTTTTTTGCGAAAATTTAAAAAAATCTCAAATTTTTTAAATTTGCTTCAGGACCCCCCTATATCGATGTATTTTTTCCCCGCTGATCACGAATTCGCATAGTATTTTCCTTGAAACACAAAAATTCCATTTAAAATCCTCAAAATCGAGGTTTCTCAACCACAAACTAAAATATAATAATTTACACGAGATAAAATTTAATTGAATCTCATATGGTTCATTGGTTTATATAGATTTCGAATGATTCACTATTTATCCTGGTATTATGAAAAAAATCGTGCCGAAAAAAAGAGAAAATGCATCCCTGCATTTGCAGTGGCCATATATATATATATATATATATTATGAGAGCTCCTCGATTCTTATGTATACACGCAGTCGCGACGACGGTGGCAAGATCTTTATATAATATAGAGAGATACAGTATCGTTAAAATATGTAAAACCGCGCAATGCAACAAGAGAACGCTCCATCGAGTATCACAAACATTGATTTGAATCACAAAGACCTCCCGCGGTTCACTGGTTCGTCGGACTGACTTATTGTGCACCCATTCTGTATATCGCTCTTTGACTCGTAATGCTATAGCTATCGTACAAACTGTGAAACATATAGATATATGTATTTATTAGATGTGTCGTACTTTGCGCTCTATATACTCGCTATTTAACCTTCATTTTTTTTTTTCTTTTCTTCTTTTGCTTTATCAATCTGCACTTGCAAAGTTTATGTACCACTTGTGGCATCTCCGACGTCGATATGCGCAAAAATAATACACACCTGACCGGTAAATTTGATAAAAATAGTGAGAATTCAAGTCTATTTGGAAACGTGATTACCCATAGCATTTGGAAACGTATTACCAATCGCAAATTTTAATTAATTTTTAACAATTTAAAATACATCTTTCTTTTTCTCTATACTTTCATATAACGATTCATAGAAAAATTATTTTTCGTGGTTTTTCCCATCCGAGATATCCATTTAATGTATAGCACATTGTAAATAAACATTGGTAGCTAATAACACGGCGTGTATACTTTTAACGACAGGAGCAAGGAAAGGGATCGAATATTCGCGAGAGGCAATAAAGCAATTAAGTCATTAAGAACGATGATTATTGTAAAGATCCGTGGGAGGTGTATTGAAGGAGTAAAGGAGACGAGGGAACAAAAGTTTATTTTCGACAAAGGATTTTCAAAGCCACCGGAAATACCACAAACGTATAGAAATACCCTCGTATATATATATATAAAAATAATTCCGTGTTAAAACTACACGAAAACTCCTCTGTCACTGAAGTCTTATATTGCCTGTATTGATGAGTTCAGACAATATTTTGTACTTTGATCAGGGTGTCAATTCGACGACGATTATTTATTGCTCATTGCCAGAATCTCAGCTTTTCCATAATCTCAATCATCCTCTATATCGAGTCATATTTCATATAAAAGCGATCACATTCACTTTTTTTTTCCCCCTTGAAACTGACACTTTTTTGGCGAATGTTCGACTCAACTCATTGACACTCCAATAAAAAGTCGAAGAAAAATTTTCCATTGTTTTTTTAAATTCATCGAACAATAAAAATAAAAGTTAAAATTCCAAATGAGCGTCCTAAATGTATCTCTGATCGATTAAAAAAATATTCAGATCGATACTCAAAAAATTCCAAGTCGAGTAATAATATCATCGAAATATTTCTTTTATTTTATCGAAGGAAAGAAAATGGGCCAAATGGTATTGAAATTTCCCTTATATACATCATATACGGGTGTGGTTAAATCGCACCTTCATCGGACCGAATAGACGATTATCGTGGCAAACAGGTACACGTCACTTTTGGGGTTGTCGTAAAATCCCCGGTGCAATTAAAAGTAGCCACACGCTGGGACCATGTCCATCGCCGTAACAGTTTTAAATTTTAAATCGACGTGAAAAGAGGTCGTCCAAGCAGGTACGTATATGATGGCATGCAGACCGTAACCGACGAAACGACTCTCGCACTTTATTTACCCCGGAAATTTATTTACGATTCATCAACGAAATTTTATTGAACATATCTACGATGGAAAAGTTCTAGCGAAGATTTCAACTTTTGCCAAAAATAAGAAATCCTAAATATAGTATATTTCATAAAGAATTGGCATCGGAATTATAACAGCTTCCTTAAATATTTATATATAATATTATTCTTGAATATAGTTTTTTTTTAATCATTAATTTCGACACCAATCACGCGATGGAAGGAAGGTAAATGGTCTATACGATTTTTTTTATGGTGGCTCCAAAAACGCTTTGCACCTTCGGGTATTCCGAGACACTCGCGGGGAATATTTTTTAATCTACAATAATCGTGAACATTTCGCGTCGAATTCTGCCCGATTTAGTCAACTATAATACCACAATATAATAGATAAATATATAGGGTGTGTGTATGTCGAAAATCGAGAACCGAAGCTTCATTCTCGTACGGTTACTATGCACCAAAGCGATTAGAGGAAGACATTTTACACAGAGTTTATGAAAACCCGCTTGTGTGAGGCACAATTCAAAGATCGAGCTTACCCGATGTATATATACAAGCGGTGTGTTTCACACCAGGAGATACTCTTCTCAAGAGAGAGAGAGAGAGAGAGAGTTAGAGAAAATTCCGTCTTTGAATCGCTTTAGACCGAAAAAGCTTTCGCACGCTTGGTTTGGGCTTTTCGAACGATGGACGTGTGCCGTGCCGAATTCATATTTATATATATTTATGTATGACCTTACGGTTATCACAGAGCATTATGAATCGATTGAATTTAATTATTTTTGTTTTTTTGCACTTCAGGACTAAAATTGTTTGTACGAAATTCTGTTAAAGTTCCCTGTTCGATGTAAAATTTACTACGCAGAGAATCTTCCTAACGGTACAAGGCATTTAAAATGTATTAAATATACTGTGTTATAGTGCCTGGGATTATATGACACACCAGAATGGCAAGCAAATTCCTTAATTAGGAATTTAAATGTTAAATTCCATTCCATAGGAAATTTTTAAATTACACAAAACATTCTTCTAATGTCTTTAATCCCATAAATTAATGTGATCAAATACATGCGTTTATACGTTTTGTCGAATAGCGAAAATGTATTAGTATACATATTATAGAACCATTTCTCTAATGCGAGTATTGTTTACAAGAAAAACTTTTCCTTTGACAGTGTGAGCTATAAATATACAAGACCTTCCGTTTTGATTCGAGTCGGATTTGAATAATATCGTGTTGAACGTTTCACGTAACAATGGATTATCCAACATTTGTATGACAGCGTATTTAAGGAGACAAATCTATTAATGTATTCAAGCGGCCTTCTGTAGTCTACTCAAGAACGTTGTGTAATGAAATTGTATCCTTTATTCTTCAATCATACTGATATAATGGTTTGTTACGAACGAAGGGTGTAACGTATTTTGGGCATTTAATATAATTTTTGAGCCTCAGAATACCCCTGTTTTGTTGGGGGATACAAATCTCGTAACTATCAAATAAATTATGCAACGATCGCACTGCTTATCCCCAAATGTATTTTTATCTATGAATGCACACATTTAACATAGAATAGAAATTCAGACAATTTTTTGAAAAAATTATCTAATTCTTCAACTATGTATTTATTTGCTTGTCTTAATTTAATTGTAGATAGTTATTTTTTTTTATCGTAATTCTTGACCTCCTCAAGGAATTGAGGCTATAATATTCAAAGCCTCTTTTAATCGTGGTAAAAAATAATTTTAAAAAATTGTCTTCCATTTTTGGCTATCGTAAATTTTTATACCTATATATAAAATATAAGAGTTGTAATTCCATTTACATTCGGCAAAATATCGAATGTAATTCTTAATATGTTATGTTTTGTTCCAATTGGTATAACTTCCATAATGGGATTGATATTTAAATCTGGTACAATTGTAAATCGTGGCTCTAGGTGCGAGCGTAGTAGGACCTGTTGCCGGTATACGAGATACTATAATGGAAGAATACGTCATAGATAATCATAGCGGCGGTCGGTGTGTATGGGAACACGACAATGAGTACTATAGCGCACCATCGTACAATGTATATCGTCACTCTCGCACTCTCCCTTTCACTCTTTTCATTCAAAACTATGTGTGTGTATACGGGGTATACAGCGTATAATACTTCGGTTCCACCAGGGAAAAGGGCACCCCGCGCGCCTTCAATTTCAACGAACAAACGAGAGAGAGTCCGATTCTCATTGTGCGGATAATGGTTGTTGTTCGGCACGCGTCTTTCGACCACCCCCGAATTCAAACGCTCCCTGTATTGCGATTCGTTTTTTTTTTTTTTTTTCTGGACCATCATTCTCATCTATAAACGTTTTTTTCACCGCTCAATCTCTGATTCTTACGGTTTTTATACTTGCAACAAGGAATTGATTTTTCATCAACAAAAAATCCCATAATCCCCATAGTCACGAGGATTAAAAATTTTCCATCATTCATTATAGTGAAGCGTCCCGTGGTAAAATAAACCTTTGAACCATTTAAAAAGTTAATATTGTTACGAAATAAAAAAAAATTGATCATGGATGCGGATCGTTCGATCGCGGATAATATTGTTTACATCCATTCATAGCTCCAATTTCCCGGCTATTATATACTCCGATTATTGTCATCGTCATTATTATTATAGTGACTGAAGTCAATCGGCGGTCTATTGAAGGGTCTCATATAAAGGCACGTTTGTGGATATATATTCGATTCGGTGGTTCTGCCTTGCACCACCCTCGAACGCGTTTTATTCCTTACAGTACTCACCCTCAATGTATGCTCTATATATACAAAGAATGAATATATTCGCACAATGGAAGGTCCTCATATTCATTCTTTTTCGCTCTTCCTCTCTTGCACTTTACCTCTCATATTATATATATATATATATATATATATATATGTCTATTTTTTCTGCCTTATTTCTCCATTCACATGTGTGCCCTTTTCACATATATGTATATACTCAAATATCAATGGATGCAATTCAAACGGGCGAATCGAGGTCGTGAAAATCATTAAGTTGACGCCCTTATATGGCGTTAGGAAATCGCGGTACACTTGAAATATATATTACGCTCCGTAGAACGTATAATAAAGAGGTGGATCTCTCTCTCTCGCGTCTCGCGAAGGTATATATATGAATGCCTATGCACTGGCATAATGGTCGATGCGTCGATATGCCATCGGGATTACATTTACACGCCATTTGGAGGATTTTCCGTCGGCGTACGAAGAGCTCAAAAGAGTGAATATATATAGGTATATATGCCGATGGTATACCATACATCCTATATGTTTTATATAATAGTATTAAGAAGCTGTACACTCGAGGCACGCGCCACCGGATTCACGGTTCTCATGAATCTTATATATTGAATATGTGCGGCACCAAAAGCTTTTCCTTCTTATTTCGCGCGTATATATAATTCGTCTTTGCCCCAGGGTTCGTATACTGCTCGTTTATCGACCTTTTTTCGTCCCAATAATATTCAGTTGATCTGCCCATTATAAACGCAGTGTCCATGCATATAACTGTGTATATATAACGCGTATGCGGTACTTACAGTACCGCAGGGACAGTTTGTCGTTCTGCAAAGTTTTTCGTACATATAATAGATGTACTTTTATTACGGGATAATTTACAAGTACCTATATGGAAGCGATATGATAATCTTCACAACACATGGGCTTTGAAAAAATAATTTAATTCTATTTGCCCCAGTTTGGGCAACATCAAGCAACTCTACGAATTTATAACCCTATGAACGATGTCAGATTCGCGGTAATACACCTTCCTCAATGACTGCAGACCATCAAAAGCTGTCGGGAAGAAATCTTGGACGATTCGTGAAAACGCTTCCGCAAGGAGAGCTTTTCACCGCGTATATAGCGAAGCGCTCGCTCATCTTACACAGCATACAAACGCACGGGAATATATACAGTTTACAACCCTTAAAGAACATTGGTAGTTTCGCACGCGCGTATATTACGCGTCGCCTATAGCGTTGCCCTACGGGAAAGATGTGTCCGTGGCGCGAGAGGTCGCCGCTCGTCGTATTTCGTGACGTCACTGTATCAAGCCCTGCCCCCCTCTGATCCATCGAGACTTTTCATTGGTCGTTGGGAAATGATGGCAGGCTCACTCGCCAATCGATTGCCGTCTTTGCCTTCGGCAATTCTCGGCAAGCTTTCCTCGGCCGTTCTCGCCGGATAGAGCAGCCCTACGCTCATACGTTTCGGTCGAAGAAGTGGGGAGAGCTCGTAAAACGATTGGACCGAGTGGTGGGGTGACCGGTGGAGGGGTAACGACGTAGTGGAGTGGCGCGATCGAGCGACGATGGAACGATCCGACGGGGCAAGAGGAGAGCGAAGCTCGATGGAGCCGTGGAACAGGAGGAGTGGTACATGGAAGGGGAGAAGGGAATTCTGGAAATTGTGCGACCGCCTCGGCAGGAAGTGAGCCCCGTGGAGGGTGCTCGCTCCCCCTTCCCTCCCGGTCAACGAGGAGTCGGGAGACCTAAAAGCGAAACCCACAAATGCTCAGACGGTTCCGTTCTTCTGAGGAGAGTGGAGGTCCCTTGATACGGCTCGCTCGCTCGATAAAAAAGGAAAGAAAAAAAAAAAAAAAAAAAACGTGCGCGTGCCCGCTATACACGGACGGTCATCGTGAAACATTGATACAATAATCAGGTGGGAGAGATTCATATTGTTTTGGGCGATCAGTGGAGAGAGGGAAGAAGTGTGAACCAGTTGTTTGCGTGTTAAAAATAAAATTATACGTGCGTATGGTAGTATCCATGTATATATGAGTGTATATCGACGATAAAATGAAACATTACGGATTCTCAAAAGCGAGTCAATATCACAGTCGTAGGTGATACTCGTTGTGCTGTCTCGTGCGTATTAGCGATTAAATCGTGTGTGAATTAAAAAGACGAAGATACCAGAGGGGTTCGACGAAATTGACTCGCGAGTCGTTTCGAACTGTGGTTATACTCTAGGTGATAATTTCTTCGAGAACAAATAAAGGATAACAAGTTCGCAATTGTTATTATTTTTCGTTAGTGTAACGTGACGCTTGGGACTCTTGGAGCACGTATACAAGATATAGACAGGTCCTCGGATGTTATTATCGGTGGTTGGTCTCGTATTGGCGCGCGAATAAAAACGTTATCAGCGAAATTGTGAAAAACCCGTACTCATTCAGACCTCGGTGACGTACAAACATATTCTTGCTTCCTACAGACGATCGGAATTCATTTTATCATTGTCTGATTACATATTTTTAATAATAATAATTCCAATAAGGATGATAATAAACATCATGCTGGAGAGCTACCGGTGAAAAGGGACAAGCAACAGTGGATCGAGGACCAGTTCAAGTGTGATGTTTACGTCTGAAGCGTCTCGTTACACGAGCAATAATTCGTCAAGCTGTGTGTCCCGATACCTTCGACTCTCTCGTTACGATTGATATCGCGTATACGCTTCTCGACACTCGCATAATACAATAATTATTCGTTCGAAAAGAGTGTCGTTCGATAGTTTAGGATCTCGGAGACGACGATCGTAAGAGAAGAGAGAGAGAGAGAGAGAGAGAGTTTTCACGACTGAAAATAGCTCCCGGTGAAAATCATACGTACTAGCTGACCGTGTTAGCCGGTAGGAATATATGTGTGCTTCCTGGAATTTCGTCGAGATCCTTACTGCAGCAAGCGTAAATCGTATCGTTTCTCGTTGGCACGAGAAGTATTCGTAACGACGCATAAGAAACGAACCCGTGTGTCCAGCACACGGGTCCAACGTTCCAACGAAAACAACGACAGATTAAATTTTTTCGTGTCACCGAGCTAATAAAAAAGGGCGGCAAGCTGTTCGGGCACCGGGAAGAAGATATGCTAACGATGGACACGGAGTTAAAGGGCAGCAATATGCACGGCCAAATGCCTCCTCATCCGCATCAGGGTGTATCGCCAATGGGACATCATACCGGCGTTTCGCCTTACGGGGCACTCGGCTCGATAGTACACAGTCCTGCGTTGTCCGGCAGTCCCCCGAGTTCAGGGAGTCTCGGTGGTCTCAGCCTTCAGCATCATCATCAGGCTGCACAGCAGCATCATTACGCCTCGATGCAGGCGGCGCAGCAGCAACAACAACAGCAGCACCAGACAATGCATTCAATGGCGTCGCAGCAACAGGCTGCCGCTGCTGCAGCTGCACAGCATCATAGTCATCAGCAGCAGCAGCAGCAGCATCAACAGCAGCATCAGCAACAGTCGCAGCAGCAACAGCAATCGCAGCAGCAGCAGCATCAGCCACCAAACAACAACAATAATACGAGCAAGAACAACAATATCGATCGGGTGAAGAGGCCGATGAATGCGTTTATGGTATGGTCGAGGGGTCAACGTCGTAAAATGGCGCAGGAGAATCCAAAGATGCACAATTCCGAGATATCAAAGAGGCTGGGCGCCGAGTGGAAGCTGCTCAGCGAAACGGAGAAACGTCCGTTCATCGACGAGGCCAAGAGACTACGAGCCGTGCACATGAAGGAGCATCCCGATTACAAGTATCGGCCGCGAAGGAAGACAAAGACGCTCTTGAAGAAGGACAAATTTCCGTTGGGAGGTGGCGTTGCCGGTGTCGGCGCTATGCTGGGAGTCGATCAGCGTCAAGTTAGCGCTGCCGGTGGACCGCAACAGTCTCAATTGCCACGTGACGTTTATCAAATGCCAAATGGTTATATGCCAAACGGATACATGATGCACGATCCGACGGCTGCGGCTTATCAGCAGCACGCTTACGGGGGTCACATGGGAGCCGCTGCGGCTGCAGCAGCCGCGGCGGGATACCCCCGTTATGACATGGGCCATCATATGGGCGGCGGTAGTCCGAGCCCGATAAACAGCTATATGAATGGTTACGGGGGTTATGGTACGACAACGATACCCGGAGGTTCACCGTCGCCCTATCATCAGGCACAGCCGGGTTCTCAGATGTCGAGTCACAGTCCGAGCGGTAGCAGCATCAAATCCGAACCAACGAGTCCAGCGAGCGCCGGCATACACACACCGACTCCGAGCGGAGGATCCTCCGGAGGCAGCGGCGGTGGAAGCAGCGCCGGACCTGGCTCAACGATCAAGAGAGAATACATGGGACAACAGCAGAGTCAACAGCCACAGGGTGATCTCAGGCAGATGATCTCAATGTACCTGCCACAGGGTGGTGAACAGGGCGTCGTACAACATGGGGCTGGTGTTTACTCGCCTGGTCCGTCACCCGATCCACTGGCGCAGCATCATTCCGCCATACCGCAGCTCACCCACATGTAAGCATCATTGTTTCAGTTATATATATAACGCACTGCTTTGGACTCTCTATATTACACCTTTCACGTTAGGCCGTATGTGGTTCTAGTTTACATTTTTTTACGGTTATCGGAAGAGTCAAATTTTTTGATCGCATGTGCCGATATTACAAAGAGTGTGTACTTTGGCGGGAGATTTGAATCTTACATATCGTTTTTTCTTGAATCGACGATGCGATCGAAACAAAAAAAAAACTTGCCTCTGATCATAACCGAATATAATATGTCTTACGACTTCAATTGTTTGCTGTCTCTCGTGGGTTTTTTCGGCTGGTTTGTCAAATGTGGTTGTGGTAATTCTACTGCGTGATGCTTAGTGCGAGGATCGATGATCCAAGCGGATCTTTATTCCATCCTCTTGACTCTGAGATAGAATTGTTGGCGAGATTCTTTTCTTCTTCTCACATCCCGAGTGCCCGATTGTCCACATCGAAAGTCTTTCGTCACTTTCATTCTCATCTCGTTTTTTCACCTCTCCCATGAGTTTCACTATTGATTCGCGATATCACGATTCGAGTTTTTCGAAGATATCAGCGATACGGGAAATAAAAGAGGCTTGGGAAACTCGACGCTCAGTGTTCGATTATAGTTCGACGAGCGTTAAAGTCTCTGTTTTTGCATGAATTTTTTTTTTCTTCCCCTCCTAAATAACAACGATGCTCGAGTAATTAACAATGATGATGATGATGATGATGATGATGACGATGATAATGATGATAAAAAAAATTTTACTGCAACGTTTTCAAGAGTGCCTTTTTATATTATTTTTCGTTAATATTCCTATTTTGAGAGAGAGAAACAAAAAGACATTGTCTTTTGAAGCACTCTTCACGCACACTCCTACATAAAAACGTGTTTTTCCTCTTCTGTTTTCTTATATAGATACGGTCGTGCGCGACTCGTATATGCGCCGAAATGAACGAACATTTGAAAAAAATTAAAAAAAAAAAAAAAACAGCAAACGAACAATTAAAACAACAACAACAAAAATCAAAAATCAAACAAAAACAAATATCTTCGACAAAAACGTACTCTAACGAAAAACAAAAAACCGACTAACCTCGTAGGATAGCTTAGACGCGGATGGATGGGCTATCGAGAGGGCTTACGGGAAGCTGCGGGCGAGGATCGGACCGAAGGATCGGCAAGGACGCGGAATCAGGCGAAAGAGAGGGAGAAAGATAAAGGGATAAGATAGTCAGTGACCAGGAAAAAAAAAAAGAGAGAAATCGGTAAAAAGCGATGAAAGAAATTCTGCGAGGAGAGACTTCGTCAAGTGGGCAAAATGAAGGTCTTCTATGCGAAAAACCAAAACGCAAAAGAAAAAAAAAAAAACAAAACATTGGAGGGAGGGGAAAAAACGTACATAGCCCAATGACCTGTGTTGCATGAATTTTTTCCCGGTATAACGATGAAAACCTAAAGATTTAGGAATCGTATCGAAATTCGTGGCACACTTTTCTCTCTCCTTATTTTTTTTCAATTTGTTTAATCGTCGATACGCTGCATCAGGGAAGCTAGAAGGGACGAAACGAAAAAAAAAATGGATATATCGATGAGAGCGTCCTGCGAGAAAAAAAAAAAAGTATCGTGTGATTCGTTGAGCACGTGCGAGAATCGAATGAAAATTCCTCATTTCGTTTCTCGAGTATAACCACTGTGATAAACGATATAATTCCGCGTTGAATGTACATAGGATTTCCGATTGACGACAGCGAGTGTAGATACATATATATATATATATATATATATGTATTGGGAAGGTGTAAAAAACGCGGTTGAAAAAAGAAAAAAGAATAACCGAGGGTTAACTCTTTCGTGGCTGGAGA
Source organism: Rhorus exstirpatorius (assembly GCA_963564615.1). Lineage (NCBI taxonomy): Eukaryota > Metazoa > Arthropoda > Insecta > Hymenoptera > Ichneumonidae > Rhorus > Rhorus exstirpatorius. The sequence continues at coordinate 13,994,503 of OY751322.1, read as the reverse complement.
TTTGTGTCTCGAGAAAGAAGATAAAGGATATAGTTCATATAGTCGCCAAAGTTTCCCAATGCACGTGTTATTATACGCTCATACGTTCTTCTTCGTCCGTCAAGCCAAAATACTAACACCATATTATAATCAATCGATTTATTCACGTCCGTTTCTTCGGGCATGCAAATCTAAGACTGTAAATAATCAATACATTTATGTATAAAATCGTATAAATTATGATCCTGTATATAAATTCGACACAAACGTAACGTGTTGATTAACGTAAAAAAAAAAAAAAAAAAAAACTAATCGAATAAAGATTTTTTTTAAAAAAACATCTCCAATCAATGAACAGTTCTCATTTCCATTTTTTTTTTTTTTTTTTTTTGCTTTCATCTTCTTTTCTCTCATGCACGTAACGTTTTCCAAAAGTTGGGTCACACGGAGAGGCGAGATCCTTCCCCTTGTAAATAATTGTAAAAAAAAAAAAAAAAAAAATTCTCCTTGTCCATCAATCTACGAGGAAAAATGAAAAGGAACTCGAAAGAGCACGGATTCTAAAATACTCTCGAGATTATATTTTCCATCTCAACGGCACGAATCTTTAGCCACTTCTCCTATTATCATCGATAACCATTATTATTATCATTACTATTGCTATTATTATTGTATAATTAATTATTATTTTCATTAAATATCACGACAGTGCTCTTAAAAAAAAAAAAACATTATTATTATTACGACCATTATCATTATTATTCAACCCCATTATATATTCCATAACTATTACGATTGTCAAAATTATTTCCATCCATATATTTTCTCCCTCACGCCCCCTCGCTCGTTCGTCCCCCTTTTTTTTTTTTTTTCTCGACTCTCGCGGACAAAATCATCGCAATTATCGTCATCATTGTCTCGCACTAAAAAACGACAACAACGTAAAAAGCATCTCATTAACGAAAAAAAAAAAAAAAAAAACAATCGATCGTTATTAAAAATTCGCTATCCGTTCATTACTCATTATTATCATTATTATTATCGTTATTATTATTATTATTATTATTATTATTATCATTATTATTATCATTATTGTTCTGTTCAAATGTAATAATGATCCGTGACTGTGATCTCGTGCAGGGCCTATCGGACAACGTTTTCCTCGTTTTATTGCGACCGAGCAACCGCCCCGTACACCCAAGAACGAACTAACGGCGGACGACTGCATCCCCTCGAACTTTAGGGAAATGAGTGCGGGAACGAAAATTAAAAAACAAAACAGAGACAAAAATAATAATCTAAAGCAAATTAAAATAGGAGCAAGAGGCGAGTGAGAATTTAATGGAAAAAAAAAAAAAAAAAGAAAACAATAAATCCTTAAAGACAAACTCGCGCGAGCAGAGGAAAATTGATCGTGACGTGCGTTGTGCGTTGTACAAAAGCGTCTTGTATATCGTAAACGCGAAAGAAAAAAAAAAAAAAAAAAAATGGCGATAAAAATCGGAATACGTGTTAGTCGCGAGGACGAAGTCAATTTTTATTCCAGTGCATAGTTTGTATCTTTTTTAAATTTTTTATTGCGACTGTGCCAATTATCAATGAGTAGCTTACCGATGAAATTTTTATTCAGAATTTTGCCATAAATTTCCGACGTGACAAAAACATGACGATGAGCACAATTATGTTTGAAGTTGAAAATTTTGTTTTTATTATTTTCTCGACAATATATATTTCTCGTCTTCGTGACACGCGCATGCGGACGCGATCGCTCGTTTATTTTAAGTTTTGTACGTATATGTGTGTATATAAAAACCAGACCCTTGCGACACGTTACAAAAAAAAAAATACACTCAGACAAATTTCTAGGCAAACAAAATACGATGCGCGCCATTCGTACGAGGAAAAATATAAAATAAAATAAAAAAAGAGCATAAGACTAGTGCGCTAAGTGAGGCTGCACGTGCACGAGAGATCTTTCGATTGAAATAGTAGTTGAAGAAAAAAAAAAAACTACACACACACGCGCACACGCGCACACATGAAAAATAGAATCTTATCCTTTTCCACCCTCGATCCTTCGTTAAGTATTATTAAATCGTATCCTAGGCGAATATCACTCGAGAATGAGTCGGAGATAGCGAGAGAGAGAGAGAGAGAGAGAGAGAGAGAGAGAGAGAGCAATGAATATATAAGATATATCGAAAGAGGAAAAAAAATTTATGACAAGAAAAAAATATCTTTTTTTTTTTCGTTCATGTATCGATTAGCCCGAAATTATGCGCTTTGTACAAATTATTCATCAACTGATCGCGAACTCGTTTGTTTTTTTTTTGTTTTTTTTTTTTTTTTTTTAACGACAAACGTGAAGCTCTTTTCTATACCTGTAAATATTAAAATATATATACATGTTTTACTCGCTCGCGTTACAGCGACTGGACGTCGTGAACAATGTTCCAATACGTACGAAAAAAAAAAAATATAAAATATATATATTATATATATAATTTATCATATTATATATATATATCATATTATATGAATCGATTAATTGCAATCAAATGGGTTTTCTTTTTTTTTTTTTTTTTTTCGATCATACCAAACGCACACTTTATCCTTGATCACTGAATTTCCCAAAAAAAAAGAACGAAAATACATCTTCTCGTGCGATTCTCGTGGATAAAATTGGACACGAAATTCCGAAATTCATTGAATCGCGCACGAAGAGATGAACAATGGAACAAAACGAAAAGTGAGGAGTAGAGAAACATTCGGGGATACGAATCAGGTAATTATGGATAATTCAATCAAAATAAATTTCTTCCATTTTTTTTTTTTTTTTTTCCCCTTACACGATTTTATTCTGGCACGATTTTGATGATAATCGTACGTGTTTTCATTTTACTATTATTAATTTTCGTGTGATATAATACAATATAATATATATATATATATTGAGCATAATATATTGCTCAATCGAACGTAAAATGTTGTAATAAATATAAAAGAACGTTGTGTGGGGTCCAAAAGGCTCGAGTGTAAAACTCGAATCTCTCAACTATACAGGCGCAAACTCTCTCGCGCGGCCCATTAAATTTCGTGCCAATAAATATTCTATCGTTCCGGGGCACAAGCGTTGGCGTTTTTTTTATACATATATATTATACACACACACACACACACACAAAAGTCATTTCGGTTAAAAGGCTCTTCGTCGTTCGTTCTCTTTTCCTCACTCTCTCTCTCTCTCTTTTAAAGTACGCGGCGCGTGTACGACCAAAAGCTCTCTCGTCGTTTCCCGGTGAGAAGAATGCAAATTCCCTTCGACGAGAGTCTCTCACTGAGTGCCACCGACACGTTTGCCACCTTTCTGTTGTACGAAAGTTTGCATGACTTACAGCGCATACATAGAAATTTATATTTATATTCGCGTGCGGCATATACACACTGCCATCCAGTTTTACCAAAATTCAATCGTCACGAATTTACATTAGCGATTAGAAATTTTTTAATAACTTTTCCCAATATTGGCGCCGAGTGCACATTAAAAAAGAAATGAATGACACACAAAATTTTGTCTTCGATCGAATAAAATGACAATGAGACTTGTAGTTTGGTTGATTCGGGACGAACTTCTTCATGCATAAGTATATAAACATTGAATCGCGTAAAGTTTCCAAAATGCTTTCAATTACACGTTCACCAAACTCAGCTGGTCTGAGATAGAGAGAGAGAGAGAGAGAGAGAGAGAGAGAGAGAGAGAGAGAGAGAGAGAGAGAGAGAGAAAGAAAGAGACCCGTATATCGGTGACAGAGTTTCGAAGTCAGTGCGATGGTATTTATATCGGTCGACGAGTAATACACGCTCTTCGTTCATTGAACCCGATTTTTTTTTTATTACTTTCAAACCAGCGAAGATCTTCACATTTTTATTTTATATTTGGCGTGATGATAATCATGAGAATACAATTGAATTAGCAAATTCGACAATTCAATTACGGGAGATTAAAAAATTCTAAAATGACTCGATCGCAATAATTACCGCTATAATGATTAATGACACGATGAATAATTAATTTTTCAAAAGTTTAAAAATGAGATATTACCGGGGAAAAAAAAAATACAAACGAATGGAAACTCTTTCGTAAAAATGTTTTGAGATGCAATAAGGTGAGAAAACTTGTCAGAAATAGAGAGAGAGGGAGAAAAAAAAGCGATGAGCATGATTTCGAAGTTGTAACTCTTCCTCGCTTTTCTTCATTCTTCATCGATGTCTATAACTCACACTTTTCCAATGGTTGTGCGCGAGTTTCAGTCGAGCTCCCCGGTCCCTCGAATAATATCTCGTGATATTTACACAAGACGCTCACGGGCTAAGCGAAAGAATATATAAAATTCGTTCTCGTCAGCACAGAAAGAGAGAGAGAGAGAGAGAGAGAGAGAGAGATCGAAGCTTTGCTATACGCAGAGAAACGACTATAACTCTTGGCTCTGTGATTCAGACATTACACTTCTCTTGAGACGATGAGAGAAAGTCCGACACCTTCTCGTACCGATCCCCATACATCTTACGATCGTCCATCAAAACGTACTCTTTTTTTCCCTTTCCCCTTGCTGGCATATTTTTCACATCTGCCGTGAGGTGGATATGTAGGTCTCTCTACATTATATATCCATACATATTCTCACTATAAACTCCTAGGCATGTTATCGTCGCATACTCGCAATCACCGCGACATCACGAAGAAGAATTCACAATGCCATAGAGATTTCTCGACGAAATTCTCCCGGTTATTCATTAAATCGCGCTAATTATTCGTCAAAGTTGCTAATTAATCTGACTCGTCATAAAAATCGAGTGAAAAAGTCACACGTGTATATGACAGCGTGCGCGGGTGCAATTTTAATTTCAAGTATGGGTGAAAATACAGAAATCAAAAAATTCGATAAAACTCAACGACAAATGGGTCAACGTATTCTCATTGCTCGATTGAATGAGGCCTGCATTATCTGCACAGCAGCGGAAAAACGATTTCGCAATTGTGGATCAAAGTCGATTTATGCATAACTTCTAGAATCTCATCGCGATTAAAAAAGAAAGGAACCCAGCATATGTGATAGAAATGAATGTTCCAGATTTTTTTTTCAAAGCTTTCCTGGTTTCAAGCCCGCCAGCTACAAAATACTCGAAATTGCCAATTAGCGAACCGAGCGAACCCCGCCGGAGCAATTTTATTTATTTATTTTCATTCCACCCTTTTTTTTTCCTCTTCGTTCCATTCGATTCATCCTTCAATCTATATAAACGAGGATTTCAATGATGACTCGTCCTATCTCGAACGATACCGATATACGTCACAAAGTATTCCCTTTTGCTGCATATCTCCTTCATAAATACGCGCAAACACACCCACACATTTACAGGCGATTAAGACATAGCCGTACACGAGCTCACGCGACCAAATCGATTCGCGGTTCTTCGAGCATGTATATAGTATACGCATACTATATATATATGCTCGAACCACCAAATTTAACGCAATTAACTCGGACCATTGGGGCGTTACGTAACCCATTGAATTTCGTTAGTCCGCATTGCTATATAGGGTGCGATTTTAAAGGAAGATATATAACGACAGAGATATATTTGTATCACTCAACGAGCAATCGATGGAGAAGAAATATAAGATTTATTAAAAAAAAAAAGAGTCAATATATCGTCATAACTCTTACGAAAAATTAAAAGAACCGACCAAAGCAAAATCGACAATGAAATTGATAAGAATAAAGGAATTTATCGATGCTCACAGTTTTTTCACAAATAAAAAAAAAAAAAAAATGTTTATCCAACGTACATCAGCAATCATGATTTTTTGATCCCACAATTTGAATGGCTAACATTTTTCCATCAATTAACTTTTTTTTTTTTTTCATTTTTTCCTGATCACACACCGATTTGACAGCCTAGCCTGAGCATATTTCTGTGGCTTGACCCTTGAGCGAAGAGGGATGATATTCACCACCAATCAACTAAAACTCTCACCGCGATACGCGGTTTTCTCACTATACCGGGCGGAAGTTAACCGTGAACTCTGTCTATATGTGCGGCTGGCTTTGCCGATCGTAAAACCCCCTGCAGCTCTAAACGTAGCCATATATATTTTAGGCTTGATGCAGTTTACGAAAATCTGGAACTCTCGTCAAAACTATATATGCATATACGGAAAACGGAGTGTTTGCAGTTGAAAACTTTTCATCGCGAATTTTCCAACCGCAAAACTTTCAGACTTCACCGCACACGCATCAGTGTGTGTATTTCGAGACTGTATGGGTTCGTGCCCACAGACAGAAAGAGGCGCGATGTATGAGACTTGAAATTTTCCAAAGCCCCAAAACTGCGGGATACGAGTATAATTTTGTGGCAAAATAAGAGAGTACACGCAAAACGTGTTTTCCATAGGAAGAGAGCACAAAAATTAGGTATTATTGCATGAAGAGAGATCAACACTGCGGGTAGACATCACGGGAGGGATTTGGGAAAAGTTTCCCGTCACCTATTATATACTCCGATTTTACCGTATCTCTCTCTCTCTCTCTCTCTCTCATTCATATAGTCAAACGCTTTTCTTTCTGCAGATCCCCGGGGAGTTGTATAGGCTTTTCAAATATTACCGCCTTTGTGCAAATATTACATTTCTTTTCATCTTTCGTACCTGAACAAGTATAATAAGTTTTCAGATATAAGAAATATCGATGATTTTCAATTTTGATATCGATTTATAAGAATGACGCAATATGATTAATTTGCATATATACTCGACGCATCTGTTATATATTTTTGAATAAAAATAATTGCAGCTATTACAATTCAAGATCAATATATTATCATTATTAGCGATGCTTACTACAAAATACGCCATATGCTTTCTTAAATTCGAACATTAATGAATAAAAAATGTACCATGAGACATTCAAGACGTATCAATACAAGTATCTACCGCTCTATTTTCTTCAATTCACTCTTGGATATCTTTCTTGTACAACCGCATACACACAAGTTGCACAAACGTCGTAACTTCCTGCCGCACCGTTTTGCGGTTACGAAAATATGGGAAGACAAAAAAAAAATACTCCCTTTTCCATCACGCATGTAGAGGTACCAGATATCCGGTCAGAGTATTTCATGTATAGCACGATGTACAAATCGCGGGTATGGGGGTTGTGAAATTTTTGAAATTTTTCCGCCTCTCGGAGACGCGGAGCCAGAGATTTATATAGTTTGCGTGTATATAATATCGACAGCTTGGAAACAAAAGGGTATATGCGCGACCAGCATGATTTTACACGTTGAAGTACTTTAGTTGCAGCCATTTCTTTGCTATAGCAGCCGCAATTTAATTATTTGGGGCGGCAATCGTCGGGTAGTCATCAAGTTTAATTAGACGTCAAAAGGTGTGTGAAATTTTTCTGCGAAGCTATATGTATATATGCGGCAAAAAAATATGCCACTCCGCAATACACAGCATAGCTCGAGTCGCGTGCGGGACTCGACAGCGAGCACTGGATTTAACACTTTACGTGCTAAATCCTGCGAGTTATGCCCTTTTGATTTTCTAGTATAGTCATTATAATATGTATACGTGTATACCTGTACGAGCTCCATGCGGCACCACCAACAGAGCCTATGTCACGCCAATCAGTTAACCCGCGCGGCGTACGACTCGAACGCTCTAATGCGTTCTTAATGCGACAAAAACTCTTTTCTTTTTTTTTTTTTTTTTTCCCCTCCGTCGCCCTTGTGGCGAGTTTCAAGCTTCGCATATGTCCCTGCTGGAGGAAGAAGAAAAAAAAAAGCAGATTCGAGATTCAACGAGATGCTTAAATTTTCATTGGATCGATGAAAATAATTTTTTTCCCCATATTTACCAGGAATTTTTTATTTTAATAAGAATGATGCATTTTAAGTGACTACTTTTCATTTATAAATTAACATCTTTCTATGAATTTTTATAATATCACTTTATTATAAAATATTGATATCTTAATTGTATAGAATAATTAATATCTCAAATGTAAGCTCTAAATTTATTCATTCCATCAGCAGTTTGCCTCTTTTACAGCCTGACCTCACTGATAGTTGTCTATAATGCTCGATTCGCATGCCCGCTGTATACGAATAATCAAAGCTCTCGAGCGCACACACACCTGCACTTTCGACGTCGCTTAATTTAACGTGATCTTAATCGCACGGTTTGCCTTAATTTCGATTTTCGAGCCCTTTATTCAATGCCCCGGCGTGATTAAGTCACGGACTTGAACGATTGTATACAGCTCGTATATTTTCTATATATTACATATAAAACATCAGTGGACCCCCACGGAAATAAAGTATATTCGAGATATAGTGAAAATATATAATTAATATACTGCATATAAAGCGGCAGAAAGTTCGATGTCCATTATAATATGCATCATATATGCGCCAAATATATAATAAATATATTTTAAATATAAATGAAATACATCTGCCATATATTCATATACATGTTACATACATTTTTTTTAGATTTTAATACTTTGAAATATATATCCACATTATATTTTACATATATCGGTAGTATACAGTGATATATGCATAATGTCATATGGGTATATATTTTAATCTATTGAAATATAATAGGAATATATATAACATTTCCATATGAAAGATTTATTTTGCATTTCTACTACAAACAATACTCTTCAGTATTACAAAAAATATATATCCGTATTATATTTTATATATTTCGGTAGTATAATGCGTACTATCATATGTGTATATATTTTAATATATTGTAATGTACTAGGAATATATGTAACATTCATTATGTGTAACTCAATTGTTAATTAACAATTGACTTTCATATTTAGAATTGTAAGCTTGCTGTTATTTAATTATTGCTAAAGTCAATTGCTTATTAACAGTTAAATTAAATTTTCACTTAGTATCGCCTTGTTTTACAATTTCAATGCTCCTAGTTCTTATGAAACCCACTTGTTAATTAAAAATTGAATAAATTTGTTCACTGTAGTATATCACCTTTTTACTAACTATCATGCACGCTGTCCTATCGAGCCTGGTGAGACAGTGCTTTTTAGAACTCGTGCAGTAATATCATTTAAGTACAAGAAATTTTTATATATACCCCAATGAATGAAAATCCCTCGGAAAATTCATTTAAGATCCCTGACGATGAGTGGAGCCGCCACTCGATTGGGTAAAAAAAAATTGTCAACTCATTAATTCTCGAACGAGGGGGGGAAAAAAAAAAAACAGGTTTTCCTCAAATTTCATTCGCTCGTTTATTGTGTCAGTTAGTTAAAGAAGTGTGACAAACAATATTGCCTTTTATAAAAATCGATATCGAACAAGAGATTAGGTTCTCATCCTGCGTACTAAAATTCTTCATATCGATGAGAATGATTCTTTAAAATGTTATTCTCGTATTAAATTCCAATTTTCGACCGCACGTGTGCAAACATCTTATTACGAGCGGATACGCAGCTTTCGTTATTAACTATATATAAATGTCAATCCTCGCCACGCGATCGCGTGAACTCTCGTGACCTGTTCGTATCCAAACAAATGTGTAAAACTATTTTTTTCATCTTATGAAACGAAGCCGATGAAAAATACCGGGACGTTCGATACGATAACAGGTGTTTCTATTTCAAGCTTATCTCATGACTCGCGCCACGAAAACATCTCATATCTCTTCCATGCATACGCAAATTTCTCAATTTTTATATTACTATCAGTGATTAACGAAAAAATAGTTTGAATTCGGTGATGAATATATAAAAACATCGATATTAAAAATTTCATGATTGATTTTTCCTCGTTAGTAATTATTTTTTTCGTCAATTTAAATGACAACGAGACGCGAGCGAGACGGAGAAATAAGTACAAAGAGAGCATATACGTATGTATAATGCCTCGAGCACTCGTTAACAATTTCGAGGGAATTGGGGAAAAAAAAAAATTATACCCAAGCCTGGGTGCTGTATAATATAACGTACTCGACAATTTCATAGAAATGATAAATACACGATAATTAAGCGCAACATCGAGAAAAAAAAAGAAGCTCCCCTCCGCCCTTCATTTACACTCGACAATAATGAACACACTTTATGAATGCCTTATACTTATACGTGGTATATATATATATGTATATATATATATATATATATATATATATATATATATATATATATATATATATATATATATATACACACTTTAGCTATACACTGTGAAACCAGAAAACACGTTAAAAGTTCTTCAGATTTGGTTAAAAAAAATATGTATATATATGTATGTCCCTTCTCGCATACGTGGCGCTAACAGGTGCGGAACAAAAGACAAAATCAATGGATGAAAAACCACATAGCTAGAGTAATATATAGCTCGTGAAACCACCGAGAGAGAGAGAGAGAGAGAGAGAGAGAGAGGAAAAATTCGCGAGAGAACGAAATCACAAAAATATTCTCACCCTCAACCTCTCGTGACTTTCGCGCTCCTTTTTTTTCTCCCACTTTAACCCACTACGTGTCAATCCCCCATTTGCAATTCTCTGAAAATTTTTATCTCTTTTCATTCCCAATACCATTGTGACCTCCTCCTCAAACTCGATAAACTCGAAAGAGCTCTGACGCTCAGGTCTGATACCGCGATCTCTTTTGTCATTTCTTTCACTTCGCCCCTTATCGCGCTCTTTAGTTTTTCGTTTCTGTGGTCTCGCCAGTTCGTTCTCGTCCAATTGCTGCGACACCGAGCCTATACGTAATTACGTAATTACGCCAATTATATACAATGCGGGCTTGCGACGAGATTCAGAAATTCGGAACGAAGCATTCAGCATCCCATAAATCACTGAAATGAGTCTACATGCGCTCGTCATGATAATTATCATGACGAGACAAAAAAAAAAAATTATGCAATTTTCATGTCAAAATTTAACGATTCAAAATGATTCGAAAATTCATACATTTACGTTGATGTATGTACAATATGTATCTCCCACTCGTCGCTCATGCATGACGCTTCATCGACGGCCTACGGTATAAAATTGCCCTCCGTATGATATCACCATGTATACATCGCATTATCGTAGACATTATAATTCTGCAGGGCGAACTGTAACGTTGTACAGGCCGTACAGGCGTTTATACGTTGGGCGTATATTTCGCGAGCATTCACTCTTGATTCATTCTCTCGTGTACAGCATTTTGATGAGTGTCATACAGAGAACGATGAGTCCCCTCTGCTTTATTAAACGATATATATATATAACGGTTATTGATAAGTACATATGTATGGTTCGCGTGTAACAGGCAATCCGTCTATAGGAAAAGCGAATAATGTCACACCTTGTTGGCTCGGTGCACCGAGAATTCATATATATATATATACATACCTTATGTTACACGTCCCACAATACCAGAGATATATGCATTAAAAAAAAACCTGATAATTTTTACATGATGATCGATATAATTTTCATGAAAGATTTTTTTAAGCATTAATTTTGATAAATATTTAGAAAAATCACAATATTGCAGTTAAAACAATCGACCTATCATTTCTCTTTTGTTTAATTGTCCGAAAACGAATAATTCATAGTTTTTTTTTTTTTTTTTTTTTTTGTTAATCGAATAATATGTAGTTTCAGTGTTATTTTATCTTCTCGTTGCACTGCTTAGCCGCGGTACACATATTAGAAACGTGGTTGTATAAGGGCCTAGAGAAAAATATATATGATTTTTCGTATAACGAAAGGAAAGATAAAAAAATGTCGTCCCGCGTACTAATTACTTAAAACTTGCAATAAACTGCATCCCTCGAGGGGATAAAGAAGATGATGAGGAAAAAAAAAAAAAACAAGAGAAAAATCCGGTGGAGTAAGGGCGAGAGCAACTTTCCGGAAGCGCATTTCGCACTTCCCGCCTCTCTCTCTCTCTCTCTCTCTCTCTCTCTCTCTCTCTCTTTGAGTGTGTCTTTTACTACATTTTACTCGAGTCGCTTTTTCTCTCACTCCACTCTAGTGACAAAATTTCTCGCTGTGCATCTTCCTCAAGGCGAGACGCCGTGCGCGCATCACTCCTCGCAAATTAATTGAGGCGCATCCACCCGCACCCTTGCCTCATCGCACCGACAGCTTCGAGTCTCTCGTTCACTCACTGCAACTCTCTTTAGAGGACGTATATATACATATATATGTGCATAAATCTTCCCTGTACTTTCTTGCCTGGTGTGTGCCTATACACGTCTCGTTGGTCCGCGAGTGTCTCGGTTCACTTATATTATACACTTCGTTGAACTCGCACATTTCTCTCCCTCTGGCTCTTCCGTCACGGAACTCGAAACGTCTATATATGTATATTATATTTCTCAAACAATTTCGTACTTAAAACAGAGAAACTCGCTGGAGTGAATTTTCGCATAAATGGTCTGTGCATTGAACAATTTGATCTTAATTTGTTAAATCATATACGACCATTATACACCTGATGACAGTCGAATCAGCGTCGAACGGAAAAAAAATAAATCATTTCTACATACTTTTCGTTCACAAATAACCTCGATAAACTTTTTTATGTTTTGAAATTTCGCAATTTCGCGTGTTGGCCGAGTGCATTTTCCTCGTGAAATCTCTCTCGCTGACGAGAGTTGTCGAAATTAAAATTCCCTAAACAAGTTTAAACTGGTATATAATATGGTTTTTTTTTTTCGTTTTCGTTCCAAGTATAGATCGGGACCGGTAATGATTCATAAGAACTTTTTATTTTTTTTTTTGTCCGCACACACGGTGTGTAGCGAGATATGCTGCGGGCGAGCTATATGGCAGTCTCAGGTATATTTAATAACCAGCTCTACTACCTGTGTGAGCCTCTGACGATGACGCGGAGGCCCCCCGGCAAAGCCACAGCGGGCGAAATATTTTAACACACACACACACACACACACACATCCACATATATACATTATATATATATATTTAATTTGTCTCATTATGTGAGATGCGGGAGTCTCCGGAAGCCAAAGATTCGTATCAATTGATGAAGAGATATTCAACGATGGATAATTAAAAATTAGTTTTTTTTTTTTTTTTCATTTGACAATTTTTTTTCACCCTGCCTATCTTTAATGCACGAAAATATCGATCGTTACTGACAATTACAGAAGGATCGTAAAATTATTGTCACCCATATAATATATATATTTTTTTATCAATTTTTTATCATTAAGAAAGTGAATTATTTTTCACATTTTTTTTTCCAATGAAATCGTCCGTGAAAAATATTGCGAGGACACGTGGGGATCCTGGCGCCACAAATCATCAACAAAAATCTAATTTACGAGCGCGCGACTGACCCGGCTTAGCTAGGCAAGGGCAAAAGAAGAAAAAATAAAAAATGGAAAAGAGCGAAGCTTAGATAGTTTTTGGTTCTCCACAGAATAATAATAATAATAATAATAATAATAATAATAATTTTATACGTGAGAAGTTGAAAAATATGTGGTCGCATTAGATATTCTTGCGGTCTCCGGAAATTATATATTCACGACTCGCGTTGCAGGTGGCAAATTCGTAACGTTTTGTTTTCACCTTTTCCATGCTACCCCCCGTGAAACATATATAGGCAGCCATATAATTTGACAAAGCACTTTCACGCATACGCATTGTTCCTCGATCCAAAATAAACATGATCACAAAAATTTCGTGAAAGTCATTAGTTATTCAAATTTTGACAAACGCCATGCCCCGTTCAAGGGAAGTTTGGTAAACACGTATAACGAGTATATACACATAAAAGAATAATATAGTCAAAAGGACCTTCCTCCCCGTCGGGACGCTAGAAAGTTAAAACGTGCCTTTGAGGCGTGAAAATACTTTTCGAATTTCGCAGAGAATGAAAAGAAAATTTATGCCGGCGAAAAGTGAGAAATCGCAATTCGAGAGATTCGTCACGCAAAAGTCGAGCACGAAAGACAGAGAGCGAAGGGCGGAGATGAGAGAAGGAAAAAAAAGAAGATGAAGGAATTAATTAAAATGAAGACAAAAGTGGAAGATTAAGATGAAGGATCCCCTCCCCCCCCCCCCCCTCCCGACGGCTGCTGGAATCTCAAACTCCTCTGGTTATCCTAATATGACACGTATAGTTGTGGTCGAAACGTGACCGCGACACAGCCACCCGTTGAGTTTTCGATATTTTACTCCTCGCGAATAGAGAGAGGCCCACCTTTTTGCGCGTGTATATCTGGCCAGTTGTCCTCGGGGAGCAACGATGACCCCCTCATTTTTTTACGGGTTCCTGTGTGCGTGAGTGCTGTGTGTGTGTGTGTGTGTGTGTGTATATATGTGCGTGCATACGGAGGGAAGATACGTGAATTTTCTCACTCGTTTTAAATACCGGACGAGCAGGATCGTATTTATTGGTATTGAATGGAAAAAAAAAACCGTACAAAAAATTTTGGGCGTAAAATAGGATGTTAATTACACAGTAAATTAATTTTTGGACGCCAGCCTCTTGGAGCTTTTACAGAATCAATTTTTTCAAGCCATTAAGACGATCGGTATACTAAATTAATAAAAATTTGTTACGAATTAAATTGTATTTACATGTAAAATCTGTCGAAAATACTTGTACAACAACTTTTTCTAATTTCCTCCAAATTAATTGTCAATTTTTCTAATGAATTCGAAGGCTGTTTTGAAATCTTTAATTAACCGATAATGTTACTACTGCACGTTGATGTTGATTGACAAAATTGATTACTGCCCACCGCTGTTTTTTTTTTTTTTAATTACACAATAATTATTAAACATTCATTCGTAACATTAAAAAAAAAAATGCTCAAGTTCGGCTCATTACGGAAATAAATAGAAAAAAAATCCACAGCTTTCTCAAAAAAGGAAAGAAAAAAAACCTGGGACAGTTCTCAAAATCGAAAGAATAGATTCTCTCGCGGATATTCATATAAATTTACTTCTCATTCAACGGACACCTGTGTACCTTGCAAAAATGGCTAATTTCAGTGCTAAAATTAGTCGAATGTCGAGAGTTTACCAGCGGCGAATCTGGGTTTTTTTTTTTTCCCCCAAAACTTTACCGGGACGCTCTTGAAGAAAAGGGCGCAATTGACGGTATTTTAGACGTAAAATCATGTCCTTTTCTTCGTAAGCCATCGATACATCCAATTCCCGTTTCCGAAGCAGCCACAGTAATATACTCGCTTTTTTTCTCTCGTCCTGAAAATTTATTTACATTATTATTTTTTTTTTCCCCCTGCCGAGTCCATGGGTCCCCTGGTGTGGTTGGATTATTACCCATACACTTGGTGCTCCTGTTTTCTTTTTTTCTCGCTCAAAAAATACTGCGCGAATCCTGGCATTCCTGGGTGGGGCGCGAAGAGAGAAGGAGGTATACATGTATGTATAGTATACAGGAGAGAGAAGAGTCCTGCTGCTCGGCAGTAAATCACACCGGACCTCGCGAATGGTGGTGGGTGTCTGGCTGGTTGCAGAAAACCAGACAGGCAACTTCCTCGGTTAAATATATACGTATATATACATATATACTTGTTTGTTCATACATGGCGTATGCCGTTGCACCAAAAAGGACGTAACTCGCGCGACTTGAGGAATCGAGTGATGTTAGCTGCGCCTTTTTACTTGCCAGGACTCGGATATACGCATGTATAAATGGCTGGGTAAAATTTTTTTGCGCTCACGATCGGGAGCCAAACGCTTATAGCCATAACGCGAGCCCAACACACCATAATTCGGAGTGCGATACACGCACGAGAGCTTTTATTGCTAGTGTTGTATATACACTTTGCCTCTATGGCATGGTTAATCATAAATGTGAGCGGTGGTTCAACGCTAATAAATTCCTTTCGCCGAGAGGTGACCCATTTGGACATTGTCATCGTGTGTACGACCTGTTCCAGGGGAGGGCTCAGTGATAATGATTTTCGAGGGTGGCCAAGAAATATATATGATTCATAAAAAATTAAAATTAAAATCATATCCATGTACATACATGCTATTATAGAGTATATAAAGGATTATATATATATGATATAACACTTCTTGCAAATGCAAGGGATGCATTTGCGGTATTTTCAGCCGCATTTGCGGAGGGGCTGAGGATTTCGCAAATGCAAGGGTTCATTTAAGATCACTTTCAGCAAAATCTTTATATGCTACATTATATGTATATTAAAGGGATCTGCAATGTGGCTCGAGACCAGAGAAAGAGAGAGAGAGAGAAAAGCAAAAATGAGAGAGTTGAAAAAAAAGGAGATTGGGAAAAGCCTTCGAGTCTACCGCGCGTCAAGGATGAGCCAGACGAGAAAACGAAGAGTATAATAGAAGAAAAAATATGTGTATATGTATATATATTTCCGGTGAGGAGCGGCGGCGTATAGGAAGGAGAGTCTTGACGAACGTTTGAATTTTAAAAAATCGTTAGAATCGACGAAATTTTTGTTTTTTTTTAAATTTATTTATCGATAATATGGGAAAAATACTGATTCATTAGAAATCTATGTAATCCATGTGAATTTTAATTAAATTTTATCCAATGTAAATTGTCATTTTAATTTTCGGGGAAAAAAACATGTTTTTGAAGATTTAAAATCGAAATTTTGAATTTCAAGGAAAATACCTAGCAGACTCGTGATTAGCGGAAAAAAATACATCGATATAGGATCCTAAAGCAAATTTTAAAAATTCAAAATTTTTTTGAATTTTCGCAAAAAATAAGTTGGTCCACTAAAATTGCTGCACTTTTTTTTCCTGGTAGAGTTAGACCTGCACCTTGTGCTTATTCTCTTCATAATCGTTCAAGCTTCAAAACGCAGCTTGGTTCATCGAGCTGCGATGATTTTTCGATTTTTTACAGATTTTTAAAGTTGGACCATCGATTTTTTCCAATTTTTCCATACATACCCCTTGGACTAAAATTCGTCAATTTTCAAAGTGCTTTTTCGGGTACAAAGATATTATACATCAGGATTAATCCAACGCCATTCTCTAAGTCTACTCAAGGGCTTTTAAAAACACCCCTGATAAGCCAAAACTCATCGATCCGGAGATGAGTTATGGGCATTTGAAATTTCGTGATTTTTAGATTTCCAAAAAAGTGGGCAAAAAATTGAAAAATTTTTTTTTCGTCTTTCACCATATTTTTAGGGTCTAGGCGATCGGAAATTTTCTGCTGATCACGAACCACATCGAATTTTTCCCTGAAATCCAAAAATTCTATATGAAAAGGCAAAAAAACGAAAAATTGCACTTTTTCATTTTCTGAAATTTTGAGGGTTCACTAAAATCGTTGTACCGTTCCTTCTCGAAGGAGATATGATTTTATTCAGTACTTGTATCTCTTCGTAATCGTTCAAGCTTCAAAGTGCCGCTTGGTTCATCGAGCTGGGTTGATTTTTCGATTTTTTACAGATTTTTAAAGTTGGACCATCGATTTTTGCCAATTTTTCCATACATACCCCTTGGAAGTAAAATCGTCAATTTTCAAAGTGCTTCTTTTGGTATAAAGAATGCAGATATCAGGATGAATCCAACGCCATTCTCTAAGTCTACTCAAGGGCTTTTAAAAACACCCCCGATAAGCCAAAATCGGTAAATCAGGAGATAAGTTATGGACATTTGAAATTTCGTGATTTTTGGATTTTCGAAAAAGTGGGCAAAAATTGAAAAAAAAATTTTTTTCGTCTTTCACCATAATTTTAGACCCTAGGCGATCGAAAATTTTCTGCTGATTACGAATTACATCAAGTTTTTCCCTGAAATTCAAAAATTCGATATGAAAAGGCAAAAAAATCAAAAATTGCATTTTTTCATTTTCTGAAATTTTGAGGGTTCATTAAAATCGTTGTAACGTTCCTTCTCGAAGGAGATATGATTTTATTCAGTACTTGTATCTCTCCGTAATCGTTCAAGCTTCAAAATGCCGCTTGGTTCATCGAGCTGGGTTGATTTTTCGATTTTTTACAGATTTTTAAAGTTGGACCATCGATTTTTGCCAATTTTTCCATACATACCCCTTGGAAGTAAAATCGTCAATTTTCAAAGTGCTTCTTTTGGTATAAAGAATGCAGATATCAGGATGAATCCAACGCCATTCTCTAAGTCTACTCAAGGGCTTTTAAAAACACCCCCGATAAGCCAAAATCGGTAAATCAGGAGATAAGTTATGGACATTTGAAATTTTGTGATTTTTGGATTTTCGAAAAAGTGGGCAAAAATTAAAAAAAAAATTTTTTTCGTCTTTCACCATAATTTTAGACCCTAGGCGATCGAAAATTTTCTGCTGATTACGAATTACATCAAGTTTTTCCCTGAAATTCAAAAATTCGATATGAAAAGGCAAAAAAATCAAAAATTGCATTTTTTCATTTTCTGAAATTTTGAGGGTTCATTAAAATCGTTGTAACGTTCCTTCTCGAAGGAGATATGATTTTATTCAGTACTTGTATCTCTCCGTAATCGTTCAAGCTTCAAAATGCCGCTTGGTTCATCGAGCTGGGTTGATTTTTCGATTTTTTACAGATTTTTAAAGTTGGTCCATCGATTTTTGCCAATTTTTCCATACATACCCCTTGGACGAAAAATCGTCAATTTTCAAAATGCTTTTTTTGGTATAAAGAATGCAGATATCAGGATGAATCCAACGCCATTCTCTAAGTCTACTCAAGGGCTATTTAAAACACCCCAGTCGAGCCCCGATCCCATCATTTTCAGTAGAGTTATGGCCATTTGAAATTTCGTGATTTTTAGGTTTGCGAAAAAATGGGCAAAAAATTGAAAAAAATTTTTTTTTGTCTTTCACCATATTTTTAGGCTCTAGACGATCGGAAATTTTCCGCTGATTACGAATCAATTAAAATTTTTTCTTGAATCCCGAGTATTCGACATTGAAAATCTCAAAAAACAAAAAAAAAAAAATATTTCAAGTAAAAAAAAGTATATCACGTATCATATTTATTTAGATTTATTTATTTCCATGTAGATGAATAAACAATACCTGCTTATATGTGTATATATATATATATATATATATATTGTTGTAATGGTTCTTCTGGTTACGGATAACCAGGAGTAACCACCGAGCCATCAAGAACGGCCCACCCAAGGTAGCCACCGCGGCAATTCTAATTCTCGTGATGGATCGCGATATAAAATATATATGCGTATATATCGCGAGAGCAAGAAGAGACATGGAAAGAGTAGCGAGTGAGTGTAACGCACAATGAGACGAGATTTATGCGAAGCGAGAAATTATATGCGAAGAAAAAGTGTGTGGGTGTGTGCGTGGTGCGTGCGTGTGTGAGAGAGGGATGTCGACCGGAAGCCAACGCGAGAAGAGCTACCGGAACCGGTATTACATACGTGTTGGTATTCACGCTTCTGCTCCACCAATTTTTTCCCCATTTTTTACGACTTTTTGATACGACATTTCTCAATTTAAGAAAAAAAAATTTTGTTGACTCTGACGACAAAATTCCCCGTAACGTTCCTTTACCTATAATCGGATGCGACCTTCGGCCTCTCCTCTATCATTCAAAGTTCGAATAAGTTATATTCCTTCGCTCGTAATTTTGAAAAAGAATTCTGCACCTCGTCACCGCCGTCGCAACGAGACGAAGCAGCGGTCGCATGAATATTCATGGCCATGTGGCAGTTTTTATTTTTATTTTTATTTTTTCGATAATTCGTCACGGCGCATCCCCATTTCGCGTGAAAAGTTTCCCTCGCATAAAACGTGTACGAAAATATACATATATATATATATATATATATATATATATGAATCCTATAAATATATACGAGAGAACTTGTTCAAAGCTCGTTGGCTACACGCTGTATAATACAAGTTGACCAGACCGCAGATATAGGGCTCTGGGAGAGCAACACGAGCCGTTTAGCATGGCGTTTATGCGGTCCCATAAAATAAATCAAAAACGTCGGATCATTACAATGACAATGGTATAGCCACACGTATATTCCACGAGAACAAGAAGCAAAAGAGAGCACCAAAACTTGGGGCTGGCTTGTCCGTGAATACTCTGTGTGAATTAAATGCGTCGAGTGTCGGCTGGTTATGAACTTATTTGTACTCAAAGTACATCGTTGCGTGGTGCCGGAAAAAAAAGAAAAAAACATTCCAGATACGCGTACGAAATAAGGGAAAAAACAAATCTCTCGCGATGAAATAGCAGGAGACAGCGGATCAATGAATTATATACTCATTCGCACCTTTGCATTTTTTACTAATCGAAAAAAAAAACTGCAAACTTTTATTCCCATAATTCCAGTCAAAAGAATAATTTGCAAATTTTTTTTTTTTTTCATCGGACGCTATTGCATGAAAAATTTCAAGAGAAGTATATGTTGATACTTAGTTTTTCTTTTCCCCTCGTCAATCCTTGAGATTCAAGCATTGAGATGGGACAATAATTCGAGTCAATGGTATAGTATATATATATATAGATGGGGCAGAGCATTGTGCTCGTATAGTGCGTGCCGCTCGTTAACGGAAAAAAAGCCTGTTAATTTTCCGAAGTTGACTATACATACATGCAGGGAGCAGACCACTTCTGCGCTAACTCTCGTGTGTAATAAGGCAATGGAAACGTAAATAAACGTTACGAGTAACCGTATTTACGGTATATATAAAAGATATTGCCGTGTAAATCTATGATGTACCCTCGTTGATTCTACTATCGCTGAGGGCTCAAGTGCTGCGCGTTTGCCGTAGAAAAAAGATGGAGGGGAATGTTAAAAAGGTGCAAAAAAAAAAACAGAAAAAAAGCTCCTTCACTCTCTCGCTGGTTCTCAGCGTTTCGTTAGTTCGTTCTCGCACTCGTAACAAGTACGTACGTACACAGTATCTATCTTGACGACGAGGCAAACGAGTTGGGACCCCCCCCCCCCCCCCACCTCTCAACAATCGCTCTTTTTCCCTGCCCAACGTAAGCACTATACCGCAGGACGATAATTAATTAGCGAGGCACTTGTTAGCCCTTCATGTGAACATATTCAGTTTACCGATGTACGTTTTTTGTTTGTTTGTCGACTCGGATATTTTCCACGTTCGAGAGGGCTGGCTACGAGAATACTTCGTAGCACGAGGGTGCAAAATGAGTAAATCCTGAAGAAGATATCGCGAATAAACGAAGTGTGTATATAGTGCCAATGACGAGAGTCTCGCGTTCATGAATAAAATCACGAGTGCACGTCTTTTTCCGGCTCGTTGACGTGGATTTCATTTATTTACTTCATCTAATTTATTCCGATTGAAAAATCGATCCTTCGGAAAAAATATACAATGAGCCCTGGCACTTCGACTAGTTTATTTTATTTTGGGAATTATTTAAAAACGAGTTTTACGAAGTGCAGAGGCGATAAAAAATAACATTACGGGGTATTATGCAATTTCGAATTTTTTCGTCTGATTTTATGGGCGGATTAGAACGGGGTGTTAAAGATTTTTTTTTAAAGAGAAAATAAGGATCAGTCGGAAGAGAAAAGGATATGGAGAAACGACGAGGATGAAACGAAGATGAGATTTATGGCTTTATCATTGTCTTGAGTCTCGATCGTTGGAACGGTGCCTCTGCCTCACGGACCCAATTAGTAAATACCATGCTTGGCGCTAGATATATATATATATGTATTCGTGGATAATCAAGAATTCCGCGTTAACGACGAAGAAAGCACAATTTGGAGTCAAAGTGTGGTCATACAGAGGGACGCTACCCTCCACGACTAGCCCTGGAGCATCTTCATACGATCTTTTTTTTTTTTTTTTCGAGCTATTTATTATTTACCCCTCAAGTGCGTCACAGTACTCGAAATAATTAAAAAATGATATAAAAATTAAAACGAAATTTTTATATCCCTCTCGTTATTCGTCATATATATATGTCTCGAGAAAACATTAACGGAGTGTCGTGAATGCATTGGACAGCTTTTGGGAATAAGATATTGCCGCACCCTCGTTCCGACAAAAATGACACGCGTTTTATGTAATGCGATACATTCTCGTTGGACAAATGAGAACTGGTAAGAAATGCCGCGATAGCTAATGGGTCCAGGCTCCATCGAAACATATCGTCCCAGCTCGTTCAGTGAATCCACTCCGAATATACCGCAGGATGTCCAGAAATTACATATATAGGTCGCACTTCGACGACATCAAAGACTCCATATATACTCTGATTCATTACATATTTCTTTTAATAGAAACTAACGGTGATGGCCTCAACTCCCTCCCCATCATTTCACACCTTGGAATTTTTTACTCCAATTTGTATTGCATATTCTCTTCGCTATATCGTTGAAGCCTCAAAATGCCTTTTTGTTAACAAGATAGCGATTTCTTAAAGTAGAAAGATTGATAATTAACATTTTTTGGATTAGCTCTATAATTTTTTTATTATTTATATTAATATTTCAGTTATAACGAAGTACGATCAGGTATAATCAGAAATTATATATATAAACGCAAATTTATGATTATTCCACTGTGCTATTTTTATGTGCTATACAAAATATATGTTTATACGTCACCGCTGGCGTAAACGTAAACCAGTACGATAAGTAACACCGGGAGATCAGTGGTGACACGAGAGGTCCCAAGATACGCGTCCGGTATTATATCAAGAGTGAGAGAGAACGAGATATATAGAGAGGGATTGGTGTTAGAATTCGTCGAGGAAAAAGAAGAGTATAGAGTGCCAACGGAAAGCGAGCTGTAACGATACGCGGTGTGTGTCATCACACCAGGATGTCACACGGGATATCGAGTTGCACACACTTTTACTCTCCCTCCTCAGGATGCTCTCTCGTGCATATCACGGATCAGAAAACTTCGCAGAGACTCTTATTTTCATCGTCATAGCTTCGATTTGATTTTGTTTTTCCAAGCCATCTCGATCTTCTTGAATTTCGGAAGTATAAGAGTGTTGCAATTCATTTTAAAATAAAATAATTTTTTTTTTAACTGATCGATCAAATCCCAATAATCTTCACAACTTTGTTCTCATCATCATCACCCGTGCAGAAATTTCGGTCGGGATCCAGGTAGATTCTGAGAAGGATCCCTATTTTCTGATAGGGATCCAGCTGGTCATCGGATCAGATCCCATAACTGAATTTAACGTTTGCACATTGGAATCCGACAGGGGACCCCTGACTGGATTCCAATTATGGTATCCAGTCAAAACCCGATCAAAATGTGGTTTAATCTGGCATATATATAAAATCCCGAATAAATATTTATCTTCCGCAATTCAGGTTATAGGCAATTGTTTATTATTATCTGAGCCATAGAAAAAATTTAAACAAAAAAAAAACGTCGACACCGAGGTTTGAACCTACGACGTCTCACTAGCCTTCGTTTGCGTATTGGACCCGAAATGAATGACAAAAAAAATTATATTTTATGAACATTAATGTTTTTGACATTTTTTTATTGATTGTTGTTGTTCCGAGGATGATTCCGGTCGTTGAAAATTTATTTGCTAACCCGGAAAATGATTTAAGGACAACCTACCTACCTATCTGCCTACCTAATGAACTAACGCTCTAACCACGACGCGACGCTGTCGAATGCTTGTACATTTACTTTATAAATATCTTCTATACACTATACATGAGACTGAAGCTAGCAGCGGTAGCGAGAAGCCAAAATTCAGAAAAGAATACGCATGACGGGAAAAATCTGAAAAAATTAAGGAGTATTGTCTATCGATCCTGGAACACGATCGCGTTTCAACTTTTGAGTGGACTGACTCCTTCGTTGATTTGTTTGTGAATTAACAATGGCTGCTGATAATTAAAATCGCACACATGACGGGAAAAATCTTGAAAAATTCAAGAGTATTGTCTATCGATCCTGAAACACGATGGCGTTTCAACTTTTGAGTGGATGGACTCCCTTGTTTATTTGTTTGTTAATTAACAATTACTGCTGATAATTAAAATCGCACGCATGACAAGAAAAATCTGAAAAAATTAAGGAGTATTGTCATTCGATCCTGAAATACGATGGCGTTTCAACTTTTGAGTGGACGAACTCCGTTGTTTATTTGTTTGTTAATTAACAATAACGGCTGATAATTAAAATCACACGCATGACGGGCGAAACCTGAAAAAATTCAGGGGTATTGTCTATCGATCGTGACTAAAAGTATATATTGCGCTTGAAACTATCCTTACAATTAATAATGAATTAAATTTCGCGCACAAAACTACTTTCCGTTCAGCAATATCCTTTACAACTTTTGAATCATCGAAGGTTCTTTTTATTTGAAGTACAATCCCCATGGTCTCAAATTTTTCCTTCCAAAAAGTTCGCCACAGACGTTAAGTGGCTGTTATAATTAAAAAAGTCCAATGAGCGGCGGCTTCCACTTAAGCTACAAAGCACCCTTTTCGCGTTTTTTTATCAAAACTTCAGTTTAAGGGGATGGGAGCATGAAAAATCAAAATTTGTTTTTTTTATGAAAAATGCACAAAAGTGGCTCAAAAATGTAATTTTCGCCACACTGCTAAGTGGTTAAGGTGGTGGAGGTTCTCGATCATGAAATGACACGTAATGACAATTAATATATAGTAATAATAATGGCATTTACACCACCACCACCACCACCACCACCACCACCACCACCACCACCACCACCACCACCACCACCACCACCACTACTACTCATTATTATTATTATTATTATTATGCCAATCGAATAATGTGTCAACAAGCTTTATTCGGAATATGACTGGGCATTTCGCAAATTAAAATTCTTCGATCATCCCATTAAATCATCGGAGGATACTCGTCTTGAGGAGCTCTCAACAAATCCTGATTCAGAACAAACGTGGGATTGGGATTCAATCGGTACACCCTGAAAGAAAGTGGCGCCATAACTTACAAATTTTGCCACATCCACCAATCCGATTACGAGACGGATACCATATAGATTCCTATGGGGATACCGGTTTTGGGGAGTCCATGGACAATCCCGATCGGGATATGGTCGGACTTAGGGTATCCCTAAAAAATTTCTGCACGGGCACTTCCTTATCTAACTCGATATGGAATCATTGAGAAAAAAAAACCCCCCCTCGAAGACTACCTCATCGGCGGTAGAAATGAAACCG
Source organism: Rhorus exstirpatorius (assembly GCA_963564615.1). Lineage (NCBI taxonomy): Eukaryota > Metazoa > Arthropoda > Insecta > Hymenoptera > Ichneumonidae > Rhorus > Rhorus exstirpatorius. The sequence continues at coordinate 13,969,302 of OY751322.1, read as the reverse complement.
CAATATTCACCTCTCGACGTGTGATTGTCTGATTAATTCGTGCACACGAAAGTATCGAAGAAAAAAAAAATATCACGACTCACGTTTTCTCTATTTTCGTACATCTATAATCACGCGCATTGCATTTCACATCAGGACATTTATGCCTCTCTCTCTCTCTCTCTCTCTCTCTCTCTCTCTCTGTGTGTGCATCATCACGTATACTGGACTCTTACGTTTAAGTCACGTGTATACTTTTTTACGCATCAGCCGATGCACTCACCGATGCACTCTCTCCCTGTGACGCTAGCCGCGGTAAAACTCGTGTCGCACGCGCGTCCCTTGGCACTCTTCGGAAACGTCACGTGCTGACTTCTGCGTAGTCGAGGCATGTTGTGTGTATGTGTTTCTTTTTTTTTTTTTTCTCTTCTAACAACCAAGCGCGTATCCCAGCGATTTCTCGTATTGACGCATCGATGTCTCTCGGTGCTCGTCGCGTGTACACGTACGCAACCAGCCAATAAGCCATCTCATTATACGCATCGAAACTTCGTGAGCGTTAAAAAGTGCGTACGGATCGTTGGTGGGGGGGAGTCCGCGCTTCGTACTCTATCTTTTATATATATAGGCTCATCGAGAGAATTTATTTATAAATTTCATGTGCGGGCACGCGCGTCTTTGGTGACAGCAGTTTTATACATATCGTAATCATGGCGCGGCTCATTGCAATCGCATCTCGTTCGTGCGGGTCGATGAACTTTTTTTTTCTTCTTATTCTACGAAATTTTTATCAATATTCATGATCTTAACTCGATTTGTTGTCTTGTCCATGCATAAATGAAACCACGACGCGATTCTATACTTACACCTCGACTTTATCCCATAAGCTTGATCGATTGAGTTATTAATTGAATTAATTGAGTTGTAAAATTATTTCTTAAAATCAAATACATTCATTAAACGTTCATTAACACGTGTGTCGAAGCCCAGCGATGATACGAATTCCCATCTGCGTTAAATGCGAGATGAGATGGCGACCTGTATACACATATGTGCATATATTTTATATATAACATGCATTTTTATACGTACAAGTGCATATATGTATCGTAGGGTACGTGTAATTCTAAATGTGTGTCCAAGAGCGGAGATACGGTGGGTGCATCTGTAGAATGCGCGGGGGACAGGGAGGTCAGTAAAGTGAAGCATATATAGAGGAGAGGCTGCTCGAGGGCGTCGTCGTCTACCGTGACTGAATTGAATCTGCCCGTGAACACCGACACCGCGAGAAAATGAGAGAGCAAGAGAGGTCACGAGGGGTGTTATCCTGGCTTATATATATATATATATATACGTATGAAAACTAACCTCTCCGGAGGAGAAACGACCGAGGAGCGCGCACTACCGTACTTCCCTATCGTCACATGGGGTATAAATTCGCACATACGCATATGCGATTACCGAGCTGATGTATAATATGGGACCGCGTATGTTTACTGAAATCGCATATGCATTATATATGATACGTGTGTTCTTGGCGATAAGTAAATTGGTCGACAGCGAAATGAGCAGTAATTTATTTACTAATTCATTAATAAATTTATATTGGATCAAAAGATAATCGAATATTTCATTAATTTTTTCGTTATTTCCACGATTAATGATTCGGTTAATGATTTTTATTAATTAAAAAAAAAATTGATCATTCGTTCGATGGGTAGAACGACGAAAAAAAAAAAACATTCAATGATTTGTGGCCTAACTCTCCCCAATTTTCGTTATTTTCGCGGATGCGATATATCCCATAAACGCTCGAGACCTTGTCTATAATCAGATTGAGCATAAATTTACGTGTACCATGTACGAAGGAGTTTCGGCGTTAATACTGAAAACCCCCTCGGTGCGTTTTTTTAGTTCTTGCGGTGCGTATGTCATCTCCGCTCTATCGTTCTCTCTCTCCCTCTCTGTTTATGTGTGAAACTTAAACTCCTTGCCCTATGGGTCGTATTCGCTAAGGGCAGAGAAACGAAAGACGGCGAATCGCCGGTGGACGCGCGGTCTCGGGTTCGAATTGCCGCATCAGTGTCCCCCGGCTCTCTCGCAATAACGTTACACCGGGGTACGCGCAATGTGTGTTTACCGTTACGTTACATTTTTTTTTTATCCCGACTTCCGACTGCATCTTTTTTCGGCAATAAACAAAAAATCGCTACATGAAAAAATGATTAATTAAGAACAAATATTGATAAAAAGGAACAACGATCGAATTAGGTATTTATTTTTTTAAATTTTTGTTCAATTTTTGTTCGAACATCGATAAAACAACTTAATTTTGAGTTATAAAAAGTACAGGAAGATTTTTCATGTATGAATTTTCTTTCGGAAAATATAAAGATTGAGAACGATGAAAGCGAGTGAGATGGGAGACCAATTGTAGGATATTATGGTCTCGCGAGAATGTGTAGAAGACTGTACGGGGGGTGTGTGTGAGATCGGGGCTAACTTCTCCTTCAGTCTTGGAATTCTCAATGAGAAAAGTCTCGTTTAGTTTCATCGTCGAATTGAAACTACCTCCGCACCAATACCAGCCGCGCACCCCGGTACAGTTGTTCGTGCTACGATGTATATTACATGCATAAATAGTTATAGACGAATGAGGAAATAAGCGTCGAGTTTCCCCAGTTGCCTTTGCGAATGGATTCCAAAGGATCTCTGGCGCGTGGTAAGCTGCTTTCTGCTGCTATAAATTCATAAACCCACAACTTTGAAACTCTCGCGTATTACCGCAACTCACCTCGATTCTCCTTCACCGTTTTCGCCCCCCCCCCCCTCCCCCTCACCTCAACGATTCTGACGTTCTTCGCCACCCCCTCTGCGAGCAAACTTCCAACCGTTATAACTTCAACTCCCTTAAATCGCGCCACACCTATAATGTTCGCTGAAAATAAACCCGGACGAGATATATATATATATATATACATCGTGCTATCCTTTTCTCAGCGTCCCTATTACGATAAATTCACGAGCAGTTTAGTTGCGTTTCAAGAAAACCTTTTTTACAATTTTTTACTCGTCATTTCGGGATTCATCTCCGCGGGCAAATGAACGATGTCGGAACAATTGACAGTTTTTTCTTGATCATAATTATTGGAATTGTTCATAGAATCCCAGAAGTTTGTTTTATATTCTCTTCAGAGAATAGAATGATGAATATTAACGAAAAAAGGGTACATTAACCACATCGAACTTAGAGGTCTGTCCGATGATTTTTATATTCAACATAAGATTGTCACGTATACGACGGTGTTTTTTTTTTTTATCTTAACAAGGGGTTTGCTCATCAGAAAAAGAGAGTGAGAGAGAGAGAGAGAGAGAGAGAGAGAGAGAGAGCGAGTGATGTTGAGAGGAAAAAAAGGAGAGATATAGTTGTGAAGAAAACGTGAGTTGAGAGCTCGATCGTCTTGTCTTAATCTGAGGAATACGTGTGGCCACGTGGCCGTCGAAGCCGATTAAAAGATTACGCCGCTTGTAATTATCGGCTATCGGTCACGTATACACACAGGACGTCTTATATACGCTGGCTCGCACGCGACGGTCGCGCGCGAGCCTGACACTATCGTTTAACATATTTTCTTCGATGAATCATCTCGTTTTTTTTTTTTTTTTTTTTTTACTCACAGAGTATCTTTATTCACCGATTGTTTCGTTAATTTTGACTTTTTTTTTTCTAAATTCAATTTGTCACGATACTCCCGAAGCCCCGGAAAAAGGTACCAAGCGCGTTAAGTTTTTCGATCTTGGGATTTTTTTTCAATGCTGTCTACATTTAAAAAGTTATTGTTCACAAGAATCTATCTTGCCGGTTTATCTTTTTTAAGAGAAGAGTTTGTTCGGTACGAATAAAATCATTGAACAAAATGGGACGGGGTTTCGAGAGATTTGAAAGAATTATTTTTAAGAAAAAAACTGATTTTTCAAAGTTAGAAAAAAAAAATATAGTAAATTTCATACTTTCATTATATTTTACTTATTATTTTTAATGAGTAACATAAAAGTTCTTTTAATTTATTTTTCTTTTTTTTTTTTTTTTTTAATTTAACTTTGCAAATGTACGAAAATTGTGTGGACGAGATATACTCGCGCGTATCTCAAGCTGGAGAAGGAATGAAAGGTTTTTTTTTTTTTGTAACGAGCGTAGGAGAATCCAGAGCTTGTAATTTACAAAGGAGAGCGAAACAGAGAGAGGAGAGACAAGAGCGAAGAGACGCGTCTCGAGCGACGCGTCTGTGACAGCATGGAAATTACTACTTGACGACGTGGCAGTACATATGGTATACAGAGAGATTATAACGTCTCTTCTCTCTATTTTCACTTTATATACCGTTTCTGCAACGTCGTCCTCGGGGAGAGAGAGAGAGACCGCGATGAGTCGCTTGTGTTCCGGATGTTTCGTACCTTTATCCACGTTTGCTTCACTGTTCACAGTACCGTTTTCTCGTTACCTCGTATTTCTCTTATTATACAATTCCATGCACACGCACATGTGTCTAGTATACACGTGATATATATTTCTTGTATTTTATTTTTCCTCAATTTAATAATTTATTAATTCACTTATAAAAACAAATTTGTTCAGTTGGTTCTCGGGCATAGTCTTGAAGAAAGGTACAGAATTCACAATTATAAGCTGACTCAAAAAAAAAAAAAAAAAAAAACTTTTTTTTACGATGCAATTTCGAAAAAACGTCATTTCCGAGAGTTTCAACACTCAGATATACGCGGAATTTTTCATTGGGCGAGATTTTTAATGAAGAAATCAATTGGTTCAGTAAAACAAAAAATCATAAAAGAATGATAAATCCGCCGAGATGAAAACAGGAAAGACTAGAAATCGAGATCTCGCGATGGGGGCAAAAACTTCGTAGAGCACAAGGGCTAACATCGTAGAGAGAGAAAGAGAGAGAGAGAGAGAGAAAGAGAGAGAGAGAGAGAGAGAGAGAGAGACAGAGAGAGAGAGAGAGAGAGAGAGATTGAAATGGAAGGTAAAAAAAAAGATAGAGAAAGCCGAGGCTGGTTTTTCGCGCTACGTCGGACACAAACGCGGGTTGACGTGGTCGCGGCTACCGGATTTCATCCCTGGCTAAACACCACCTCGTGCGAGAGTCTCGGGGATTCTCTTTCTCCGCGTTGCCAGAGTATACCCAGATAGGCGAGTCCCGGAGAAGTTGAGGCAAAAGCTCGTGAGCCGAAGAGATTTCACGAAAAAAAAACGTACCATGGCACGGTCATTGTCCACCTAAAATCGCGTCCAAAATATAACGATGTTACCACACTCTTTTCATCTCTCTATATACGGACAAGATTTTCTACCGAGACTCCGGCCAATATATGACCGGTCGTGGCTTACCGATAATCGTTGACAGTGGCCAATGACCGGTGTCATTCGTGTTTTAGAGGCGGCAAGCGTCTCTCCTCGGTCATACCGGGAGCCCTATGGCTATTTGATCTGGTCCACGATAGCCACGGGGAGACGCAACTCAGCCGGAATATATCTACGGCCTGCTGGGATGTGCAGCGAAAGACGAGAGGAGAAAAATATAAAATATAAAATAAAGTTGAAAATAATAATAAAGAACGCGAAGCAAGAGAAGCTCGGGAGAATTTGAGGTTGAGTCCGGTATATAGGAAGTCGAGGTATGGACTTCACGAGGATCGGATTCTCTCAAATTTTAAACGGTGAACATCAGATTTTATATCGTTGTGAAACTTTGATCTATATTTTGAATAATATAACTCATTAAAGAGAATTCAATGATGAAATAAAAGATAAATATTCAAATTAACAAATATAAAATAATTAAAATCAATTTTTCACTGATTATTATTCAACGATAAACATTGAGATTATTTTTTATAATAATTATTGGAAAAAATTCTCGTCGAAAAATTCGATTGATCTGTTTTATTTCACTTTTATCTCAATCTCCAAGATCTCCCTGACGAAGCTGGGACCTCTTAACCCCATGAAATTGTGTATTTCCGTAAAGATATCTTAATAAATCTCCGGAGAAAAAAAAAAATCTCATTGAGATTCACGATGGATGGATTGATAAAAAAAAAAATTGAAAAAAAAAAAAAAAACGAGTCACGCCTACCGTGGTGAAAAAAAAAAAGGGACATCGAACCGTCGTTTGAGAGTTCAAATAAGCAAGAATATTGGTCTCGTGCCGGAGATCTCGCTACCCGGTGTCATAAATATAACGGCGAACAATGCAGAAATTCTTTCGCATAGAAAGAAAGAGGCCGTGCTCTATGACGCTTACCACGCCGCAATGGACCGTGTTATAGCGCCACCTCTATCCCCATTGTCGAACGAGAAACGTCGAGGAATAGGACATTGACGAGGCTAGGAAAAATATAGAAGCAGAAAAAAAAATAGAAGAGAATGAAAGAAGAAGAAAAAAAAAAAAACAACACGAGCCACTATGCTATTTCCATTCATGAGAGTGCGGTTTGAGAGGTAGCACGGGGTCAGGGATGATTGCCAGTTGGCTTTTTTGCTCCGAAGAAAGATCATTAGTTTTAGCACTTGTCACGAGAGAGGCTAATTTATAGAGTCGCAATTATATTTGTACTCACTTTGAAAATCAATAAAACATCTCGTTTTGTGAGCTTCATATTATTGCGAGCACGTTTTGATTTTTTTTTTTTTTTAATTTTTTCACCGCTATAATCATTCTTCCTAAGCTTATTTAATTTTCAAATGAAAATTGACACCGGAATTACGGAAAGCTGAAAATTTTTTTCGTATTGTTATTTGGACAAGCGCGTCCCAGGAACGATTATCGAAACTTCATACTCACAAAAACGTCTCTGCAGTAAGAGTAAAACATTTATCCCGGAGTATCGAATCACTAAAAACTAATAATTTCGAATGGAAATTAAAATTAAAAAAAAAAAAAAAAAAAAACAACATGACCTATTTTGTCGAAAATATTCAAAGACACATCCGGTCTAGATTTCTCGACCGGAAGTCCCCGTGCAACATTGTACACGAGAACATTGCACACAAGCAGCAACCCAAGCACATCTATAATATATCTGATCTCAATTTCAGATTATTATTGGGCTGAGCCCTGTGCACGGACGGAGAGGCTGCAGGATTTTTTTTAGACCGGGTATCCTGATCCAAAATCTGTCACTCTCGGTTGATTTCCATACAGGAAGCCCTGTAACGAGAAACCAGTGGCCTTCCCTCCTTTCTTATATCGATCTTCATACATGTATATATAATACGCGCGCATCAAGTTTGTATACATGTGATACGTATATCGATGCATACATAGAAGAATTGCACTCCAAACTGTGTCTCGGGCTTATTATCCCTCGTGTACGATTACCGAGATACTCCAGCATCAGGTATGAAATTCGTCTGCATCAAAATCGTATATATATATATATATATATATATATATATATATATATATATATATACATGTACAAACGTTTGGTATATGTCTGAGGGGTTGGAGTAGGTAATCGTCCTGATACCGGTACGTATATTTCTATACATGGACGATTGTACATGTATATACTCGTTTGCCATGACGATTATTGTCATCCCCAATGTTGCAGCGGATACGTCGTTGCACACACATTTTATTTCTACCTCTGGTACACTTATACTTGTTCGTAGTGTCCTCTCACAGTTTCTCTCTCACTCTTCATCTCTACCCCCCCCTCCCCCTCCCTCCCCGCCCCTGGGTCTTCGTCTCGTCGCCAAACATCCCCGAGGGCTGTTTTAGAGGTTCTCAACTATTCTCCACGATACCTTCATCCCCTGCTTATAGTTGAATACAAAAAGAACAATCAAATAATTGTCCGATAGACAATTGAACTCAGCTCCCCCTCTGATAAAGACCACTGGAAAGTGTTATTCTTTTTAGGAATTTTCTAGTTTTCTGGTACCCGGAGGGTTATCATTGAGTTTTGGGGAAGTGGGGCATTGTGTATATGAGGACCACTGGAGGAAGCATATAATCCCAGGAGCTCTCTCAGGCTGCAGGGTGGATCAGGGTGGGGCTGCGGGAAAGAGAGAGATGGATAAAGTGACTGGCATATAGCTGTATAGCTACATATATATATATATATATATAGGTTCTCTTGGTTCCTAGCTCGTCTGGGGGGTTATGGCCCAGGTGCACGAGCGCTCTGCGAGAAAAACAGAGCTACCTGGGGTACGGATACACGCGCGCGCGCACACGCACACGCGCGCACACACACACATATACAGGGGTGGGCACAGCAGGAGCGTCATTTCGACCCCTCTTTTTTTTTCTCCATCTCCCTCTCTATGTCTCTCGTAATGTGGTCTCTCCATCCTTCTTGGTCTCGATGACGAAGGACTCTCGAGAGGGGTCCATATAGCGATATACGATAGAGCACACTCGGCAGAGAGAACTATTTTCTATCTCGCTTCTCAATGTATGGGATGTTTCACGTGAAATGAGGCGATTTTTCGCAAGGAGTCAGCCATTTTGAGTCTCCACGATTTGCTAAATTTTTATCGTCCCCCCCCCCCCCCCCCCCAAAATACTTATTGATCCTCTGTTGTGATTGACTCGGATACTAATCAACGAAGAAGAAATTCCATCGGTAAAACTGTAGCCCAAAAAATGTACTCTCTTTTTGAATGGACAATAGCTGGATCAATTGGATTATCCCGCGCATTGTCTATTTTACGCGAATTATTATCGGACGTATAGTTCGAGATAAATTAATTTGTATCTTGCCTATTTTTTCCTCTGCAAATTTTCCAAAATGTCCCTATGTATATATTGTTCGATTCTACATCTCTCTCCCGCGCTTCGGCAGTATACCTGAGCTCTCTCGGAACGAAAAAAAGGTCCCAAAGCGAGAGACAACCTGGCTGGGATGGATCGACGTGAGGATCTCTTTTCTCGGTAAACTCCCGGGCGCCCAACAGTCTACCCCGATCTCAAGAGAGGAAGAGAGAGAGAGAGAGAGAGAGAGAGAGAGGCAATTTTTCACGTGCGTTGGCGGGCTACTTTTATGATATTAGTGTGAGTGGGATCCGCGTGCACGTATAATAGAGAGCGCGTTTTACATTTCGATGAACTGTAACCGCCCTGTAAGCTCTGACCCTGCTAACACAATGCCTAAATTCGAAGAATTCATCTTACCAAGAGAATTATTAATTTTTCTTCGTTGCTATTTTACGTTTTTTTTTTTTTTTTTTTTTTATAAAAAAAAAAACACAATTTTTAACGCTGATCCACTATGAAAAGGTTAAAAAATGTTTTATAAAAATTCAAATCTTCATCTTCAGATAACTTTGCATATTGGCGATCAACCGAAATATTATTTTTTTTTTTTTTTGGAATTGAAAAACACGGTGGATTGACTTGAAAAAACGAGATTCTAAAAAATTTGTGTAAGCTGGCGTGTGCCATGCAGTCACCGAAAAATCCAGGAGAGCAACAACCGAAATTAGCCTTCGTCTATATATAAGCACACGTACATGTGCTACCGGGGGAAGCGACGAATTTGTTAAGTGATTCGCTCTATCTGCCACCGGTGTTACGAAACGATACACGTAGAATAACTAACCAAGGTCTGGGAATATTTAGTTTTATTTTCCCTGTTAATATTTGAACAGAGAAACCGCGCGGGTTACGTCGAGCACTCGCACCAGGCCCTACTCATTTTGGCGTTATATACGTATATCGTATATGTGTGCATTGTGTTATATACCAATTATATAGGTGTGGAATACAATTTACTTGGGACGCGTGAGTGTGCGTGAAACACTAACGTAGCGACACTCTTACCCATCGGCAAATATCATCATTTTTTTTTTTCTTCATTATTGAAGAAGAAAAAAATTAAAATAAAATTTCTGGAAAACTAATTATCAAATTTTTTTATCGCGATACCATTCCTGACAAATTAATTATCAAGATTTTGACTTGAAATTTTTATATATTTATGCAAAAATTAAAATATCGTGATATGCTCTCGAAGCAAATGAAGTTTTTGAATGATCGATTGCAACTTGAGGCTATTTTTTTTTTTTTTTTTTTCAATTTAAATTGCCATTTGATGAAAAATTATATTCAAAATATTACCGAAATTCGTTCGGATCAGTGTCGTGCGTTTCTTGAAAAAAAAAAAAAAAAAAAAATGCAAAATACATTGAAATTTCTTCGTCGAGTGGTGGGTAGAACGTGAAACAAAAAAAAAACAAAAAAAAAAGATGCGCATAGCCAACGAAACTCCTTTCCGTTCGAAAAGTCCATGGACTTTATACTCGGGAGCTCTTCGTGAGCGGTTTCTCTCCTCCACGGTTCGTTCCCACACCGTGGGAAGTTCACCGTTCTCTCGCACCGTGAGTTCTCTCGGTCCAAAGATGTGAAAGCTGTATGTACATACATATATATATATATATCCCGCGGGACGCTATTCTCCGAAAAAGGATTTCTCTCGTTCACCCCCGCTGCAGAGCTCTCTGTACGGTCATCGAAATTTTCCTTCGCCGAAATTCCTAGGGTCCGTTTCACTTTCGTCCGCATTCTTTTTTCTCACTCTCTCTCACCCGGTTGAAACACTCGCCAAAGTTCAAGAGGATCGCTATCCTGCTCCCCCCCCCCCTCCCCCTGAGAGATGAAACTGTTGACGAGTTTGAAAATTGCAAATGATAAAATTCATTTTTCGGTAAAATTAATCGTCGAAAAATTAATTTGACAATTTTTCATATCCAGTGGAAAGAATGCTTGTTCGTACTCATGAATATAAAACACGAATTTCAATGATCTGAAACGTTTAGAGAGATTAAAAAAAAACTTTGAGAAAGTATGTTGAAAAAAAGACCTTGAAAAAAATAGGTATTATATATTTTCCAAGCACAATGTATCGAGTTCGATATTAATATTCTTCTCGATAAAAGTCGAAGGATGACAAATTTCTCGGTTCGAGATCGAATCCCCCTGACGCTTTCAATGAAATATCGAAGAATTATGGTAATTTTTTGTTTGCCGAGAAAAAATAAAAATGAAAAATATATTGAATTCGATAGGCGATAAAGAGAAGAAAATTCGTAGTCTCTCATGTGGATCACGCTTAGAAGAGAATGAATAAATGAACCAGATCAGGATTTTACTGTAGTGTGTGTGTGTGTGTGTGTGTGTGTGTGTGTGTGTGTCTGTGTGTGTGACACGCCAGGGGCTGTCGAGACGTGGTCGAGAAATGAAATTCTCTCAGTGCGAGCAAAGGTGATGCTGCAAAAGGAGGAGAGAGGCTAGAGAAGAGACCGTATAGAAAAGGATGAAGGGTGTCCGAGACGTGGAAAATATTACTAATTTATGATAATTTTAATTCTGGGACGTGCACGCACCGGACTGTCGCGCAGTCGGACACGAAATACGCGATTCTCGACGGTTTTTTTTTCTTTCTTTTTTTTTTTTAATTTAATTTTTACTTGCAACGCTAATGAGACATAAATATTTATCGGCACAATGTCCGATGTGGACTTTTGAAACTTTCCACAGAGCATTGAATGAATTAAATTCTTCAGTTGTTCAATTATTATTGATCAAATTAAGCGATCAGACTTCGTCCATCCTTGTGAGTTGCATGAAAAAGGATAATCCTCGCTTTATTTATTTATTTATTTATTTAATAATAATCGATTGAAATATTTATCATCGAAGGATATGAGGGTTTTAATGTCGTCTTTAGTTTTTCAATTTTTCTGCCCTCTCGTCTCTTCAATTTCCAGGTCTAAGATATATAATTTTTTTTTCTTTCGAAAAAATATGGGCACGTGCGACATGGCGTTAATTCAAAGACTCTCGGAGTCTCTCGACACTAACGGCTGCCAAGCAACCTGTCCGGAACGAAGGGGTTGTCCTTATATATATATATATATATATATATATATATGTGTGTATGTGTGTATGTATACAGCTCGATTAAATAGAATTTTACACCTCGCCCGACGGGTTAACTGGCTTTAGCTCGGGGCCATATTCTTCGCATTTCAAGTAAGCCACTGCCATTCATATTATATATATATAAACGACCATATAAAAAGTGTTACACAATCCCTGTTGCAAAGTATTTATAAACAAATCGGACAATCGTCAATCATCATTCAAGCTCGCGTTACTTTTTGTCATGGGGAAGGAAGCACCTCGCTCCGACAAAGGAATCACTTCAGAAAAAAAAAAAAAAACCGAGGGTACACTTACGTACATATAACACAAAACGTATCGTTGAAAAGCATCTCGGGGTGTTTTTGATTCCTCATCGTCATACTTGTGTCTCTTAAAAAAAAAAAAACGATCCTTTGTCATTTGAATAAATTCACCTGACTATCGGCGGTGAAAAAAAAATGAAAGATCGCGACGAAAGGGTGCGATAAATTGTATTTAATGCAGAATTTCATAGAAAGCGACAAAAGTGAAAATTCAAACTCTTCATACTGGATCAATTATCACCCTTGCATGCCGCATTATACTAGGACCTCGATTTAATGGCCCTCGATTTAATAGACAGTCCGCGCCATGTCGCATTTATCGAATGGTTTTTCGCGTGGTGGGAGATGGTGGGGGACGCTTAAAGTCTCCCCGATCAGGCCCGTAGCACGATGTGCCGATGCGCAGATACAGCATATGGGCGGGCATACGCAACCTCGATTTAACAAGGTGCGATGCGGAGTCGGTCCCGCCACTGGCCGTTAAATCGAGGTCCTAGTGTAATTTCAGTGACAGCATTGAAATTTAAACTAACCAAGCTGATCGTCACTTTTTTTCTCCCGCAAACACACCCCAAGAATTTGTTTCTCAAACGAAACACTATAGTGTAGAGAAGAAGAAGAAGAAGAAGAAAAAAAACTTATTTGATCACGCGCGCGTCTTCCGAGAGCAAAGATATACTATATACGAGGAAAAATGCGAAGGGCTTTGTAGAATGAGCACCCCTTTGTTCGACCGTAATTTAGGGTGGTTGGTAGTGGCTCTTCTGATTCTCGGTAGAGCATGCACAACCGGAAACCAGTATCAGAGACGAGGTGGACGAAGAGGAAGATGAAGAAAAAAAAAGAAAAAAAAAGATGAAGAGCAAGAAGAATAAGAACAAAATGTAAGAAGGGATGAAGAGGGTGGAGGGATGGATTGTGACGCGAGCGGAGAATAAAATCATTCGGGGTGGAAAGACCGCGAAGCCCAAGAGGGTGCTTCAAGGTTCTTCTCTCGCCCGGTTGGTACTACCCCCCCCCCTCTCCACCCCCTCGTTCCCTTTACCATCCCGCTTGGCTAGACTCTCTCACTCATATATTCTTGAGCCTTTATAGATTTATTTCGATAGCGCTCATCCTCAGGGCGACCGTACCTCACTCTCTTCGTCATCGATTGCTTTCCTCCTTGTGATATATACACGATGAGAGAACAAGAAGCCCTCGATAGAAACACGGATATCCATGTATACAAAAAGAAGTGTATTTCAACGATCGAGGAAAAAATTGTATATACGATCGAAGACAAAATCATATATATATATATATATATATATATATATATATATATATATATACCAGGGGAGATGACTACGTATGATCAAAAATTTTATTCAAAAACAATAACCTTCATATTAATGACATCGACAATTTCTAAAAACATATATTACATGTATCATGGGTTTTATTTATTAATGCTTATTTTTTTGTTGCTGTTAAATATCTCATGTATTAAAATTAATGAAATTCCTTAAGCGTAATGGACAACGTAAAAGTTAAATAATAAAAATATCCTCATAATCATGAAAAATTATTATCGAAATATAAACGTTTTAATGAGGAAAAAATAAAAATATAATTTCGTATCAATAATAGGTCCGACTGAATTTCGCAATTATTGAGGAAAATAAAAATGAGACTGTGCGAGGAATAATGCTTGTCGCTTGTGCGCTCGTTCAAATCGTTTGCAGCGTCACTTTTTCGCTAGGGGTAGTAGCGGAGAGTAAGAGAGAGAGAGAGAGAGAGAGAGAGAGTAGTGAAGTGGAGTAGATATATACAGTACAGTTACCTCTCCTATATATATATATAAAGTACATAGGCTCGTAACTGAAATCTCAGCATCCACCCCCCTCTGGAGCGAGATCCTCGTCGATGCGGGGCAACCCCTCGGCGCGGCCTCTTCTCTTTTCATCCCCCTGAGCTATGACAGAGAAACCGTGATGAAGCGGGGGGGAGAGTTACATGCCCGAAGGTTGCAGCTGCGTGCCCTCGGCCAGGTGTGCCCTTCGTTCTCTCGCTCGGGCACAATTTTTTTTTCTTTTCTCTCTCTCTCTCTCTCGCACTTACCGAGCGTACTTTGTCGTTTTTCGGCAACGTTGCCTATACAAGGGTGGCTTTTCTCTCTCTCTCTCTCTCTCTCTCTCTCTCTAGCTTTCTGCGCTGCTCTCATCGAGCCGTATATATTCGAGCGTGCCGAAATTCCCGCAGAGAAAAACGTCCTCGTTTCGGATCGTCTATGTACGATGCGAGAATTCACGCTGTGATATTACGCTCACGCTCTCAAATTATTATCGCGCCAATTATACTATACTTTGAATTAAGGAGAAAATTAATGGACCGGTTTTTTTTTTTCCTCTCGATCTCGAGAATAGGCTAGTGCGTATTTATTGCTGGTAGGTTGGAAAATTTATTAAATTTTATTCAAAGAATTTTTTGTTAGCTAAAAGTTTTTGATATAATGACGAGTCATGATTTTCGGACAAAATGGTTATATGAATGATTGTGAAGAAATAAGAGGTGTAGCTTTTTTTCAATAATGAAATTCGGGATAATGAAGATAAAAATGTTTTTTGATTAAATTTAAAAATTTAAACAAATATGATACACAAACATAAATAAAAGTGGCAATAATCGTCGATGGTAATTAATCTGCATCATCGTAAAATTAAAAATATTTCAATTTTCTTTTATTTTCATTCTATTTTCGTTTATGCTTTATGCTTTCTCTTTTCCAAAACTCCTCGTTGGCCCGCGTATTTTCTGCTTCCGTTCTCCTTTGTATGTACGATTTACCGTCATGTGTATATATATATATATATATCTCCGCGTTGATGTTGCAACATACTGCAAAAAATATATGTATATATGTATGTAAAAAAAATGGGAGAGAATCACCGACGGGCCACAGAAGCGTAGAAATTGCGGAAGTGAGCATAGAAACGACGATATCTCGATAAGCGAAGCGTCGAGAGTGACGTCGTTATTGCCTTCCATTTCCACTCCCATCGTCGCACTTCCGCTCGTGATCTCTCTTGGACTATGTATATATTTTTTTTGTCCACCGTGTTTTCGATCACGGACCGTGCCTAAACACACCCGCGAGCCAAGCTCTCGAAGTCAGGTCTTTTTTTTTTTAACAACTTTTTTTTTTTTATTACTCTCACGGTCACGCTGCTCTGCCCTGGCTAATTTTTTTTTCATTTATTTCGCAAAATTTTCTCGTACAGATGAAGACAATTTGTCAATTTCAATCATAGCATATATTTTTTAATCGGGATCAAGTTTCAGAATACATATTGTCGTTTTAGGATTTTCACAATGACGATTTCTAGTCTCAGTTTAAATTCAATTTGTTGTTAAATTATAATGTTAAATTTCAAATTTGATAATTCAATTGGATAGCAATGATTGAATTTTCTATGACGATGTTCACGGATGGACGATCGCCGTGTTCATCTCGTAATATACGCGCATTATGCTACCTGCTCGCTTGCCAGGAATATGACAGCGCTTCGCTGAGCGTATATCCCACGCACCCAAAACGGAAACGGGGTTTCCCCCGTGTGGAAGAGACTCGTGATGTGTGTTCCCCGCACGGGGGGGGTCAAGCCTACCGGAACACCGGAACCGGAAGGGTGCGGGACCTCCGTGCTCGCGGCGGCATCGGACTCGCACTGATTACCCAAGAGAGCCGCGATAATGATGAAAGCCCCGGGATCGTGATTTGCGGTCAATTTTACAGGTTTTCAAATTTAGGAAATCATATATATTTTTTTTTTTCGTCGTCCAAAATCTCTATATCCGCAGTCATATTCGATTGATTCGACAACAATAAAAATAAAAAAGTTTTTTAAGAATATTTTTAAGTTCGTTTTTTTCCATTTTTTTTTTTCAATTGGATTAATCAATAATTATTCAAAGTACCCCGATAAAGAGCCAACCCAAACTCAAAAATATCAAAAAACATTTTTTTTTCACGATGCACTCAAAAATTGATAATGAATGTTCTTCTTTACATAAACAGCAATAGAGAGAGAGAGAGAGAGAGAGAGAGAGAGAGAGAGAGAGAGAGAGAGAGAGAGAGAGAGAGAGAGAGAGAGAGAGCTACGAGTGATTTCTACAGGTGTTTATGGGACTATAGACATGAGGGCAGTATTTTAAATTTACAAAATTCTCACCTCAGGTATACTCGCACTTTTATAACTATATATAAGATTTGTCATCGAAGTCTCTGCACCACGAATTTCAAGCAGAAATTCTCGGTATGAAGAATTTCTGAACTTTACAGGGCATTTACACGAACATAGAGAGAAATTCCCTCTGTATTATTATAAACATCACTCGAAATAAGTATGTCCGAATGTAGATACACATAATATATTTTGTACTTGTCAGAATGTCTGACAGTCGAGTATAAATGTATGGGCCCATTCTCACGAGAATGATTATCGCCATCCGAGTTATGCGAGCCTCAAACGCACTAAACGGTATACGCACATACACAGAGATAGACAATACAAATTCAGTTCCACCTGTGAAGCTCGGACTTGGTGTGAACGGTGACTAATGATTGGCGGTTTAAACAAAATACTTTGCGCTCTTACTTACCGCTTTTTTTATGGCATACACACACACACACATGCACACGTATACATAAATGTATATATCGAGAGGTAAGCACGAAGAAATTGCCTTCGAACCTACCGCGTTGTTCGCCTTCTTTTTGGTGCCCACACACACACACACACACACACATACACACACACACACACACACACCGAATATATAACGCACAAGAGGCAGCCATTAGGCCAAATGACTCGAGCGTGAACAACTCGTGATTAAAAGGACGATTTGTTATACGCATACACACGCACACAGAACATGTATCGAAAGCTCTTGGAACGATCGTATACAAGGATATATATATATAGCAAGGGTAGGGGGAGGAGAAATATGCTCCGCAGGTCTAGATCTATCAGTCAAATTCCCGAGGATACCGCCATCGGGTTCTCATTCTCATAATTCTTCGTTCTCGTTTTCACTTTCGTTCCTTTATCCTCCTCTCGTTATATGCATTTCAACCATCTTTTTTCTCTCTCCCCGTTTCTTTCCGATAAACCGCTTTGATAATTCAGCTTGAAAAAAATTACAGTCGACTGTAATTTTTTTCAAATCAATAAGATCGTGAAAAAATTCATACTAATCTGGGAATCATGATCAGATTTGTCACGAGGGTTGATCGCCAAATTCTCGAAATAAATTACCCTTTTTTTTTTCTTCAAATTATTGGTATATCTCTTGGGACTAATTTAATTTAATTTCTTTCACATTTAATATGAAAAAAAATATATAGTCTTTACCTATTGTGATAATGACTTTGTTAGCGTTGATTCGGGAGAAACGATTCGATCTGCGTTGTATGATAAACGTTTGAAAGGGGTTGGAACAGAATACGTCCGGTCAAGTCCATGGGAATCTCAGCTTGACTGACCATAAGCAGGTGAAACGAGAGCACGATAATTATCGACGAGGTGTGCAGCGTCATATTATATCACTATATACATAAATTTTTATATTTAAATCCGAGCAAGCACCTGTCCAAAAGTTTGTGCCCGTTCAGAACAGGGGTGTGTATCTGCGAGAATTACACATAAACTTTAAATACATGTCCTCCCACGTACTCACAAATATCGATGTATATTTTTTTACGCCTATATATATATATATATATATATATATATGATTTTTTTGCCGTCGCAAATGTCGTGAGGCTATGGGAACCCGGACTCGTTGCTGTCGTTTCTCTAAACACAGTAATTAGTGGGAACTTCGTGTACCCCCCCCCCTCCTGTTCTCCTTCTCATACGCCCCTCTCTTCGAAGGGATACGGTACTTGGACGCTATATATCTCAAAATTATACGTTTAATCGCACAGTCACAGGAATTACGACGACGACGACGACGACGACGACGACGACGACGATGACGACGACAACGATGAGAGCACACGATTACGTGCTACGTTTTGATCGGACGAGATTTTTTTTTTCATATTAATTTCTCATTGTTTTTACGTGAAATTGAAACGTTATCGTTTAAAATGATTTTTGGTAATATTTTTATCCTTCGACTCGATTCAATTTTTCAATTGTATTGTCGTCAAAAATTTGACCGAATTTTTATCAATTTTTTTTTATTTGTTTACGAGTAAGCAATATAATAGCATATTATTATTTTTTTTTCTTGCAATTATTTCCTCACCAAGTATAGAATTGACTGGACTTTTGGAGTAATTTCTTTTCATTCCGATGACAGAAATTTTTTATTATCAGGTAAATTTGGGTTACCATATATATAGGCTGAGATGAAGGGGTAGTTTTTTTTTTTTCGTACGATTTTTCTCGTCGCAAAAGAGGTGAGTCGGCGAGATCGTCTTGTCACATTTCCCGTGACAAATGATTGGATAAATATATATAACGTATCACCACGTGTTCACTCTCACGTGGAAAAAAAAAAAAAAACGTATCAAAGCCCAAGGAGCGTAATATGACGTCATGGGTTCTCCCTCAGGTGATAGCGCGAACGATTATTCATTAATGATCGACAGTCGGGTGGCAAATGGGGCGAGAAAGAATATTCGTCGAGGAGTGAGGTGCGGGAGCGAGCACGGGAAATTAGAGTGGAATTGGCGGATCGAATGCCAATTATTCTTTGCCATTAAGTATATTTATATACTTTTATATAGACGGGGAATGAGTAGACTCGTTCCCTTTTCCGTTATTTTCTAGAATCATCGCTTCTCTTCTTTTTTTTTTTTTTTTTTTTTTTTTTTTTTTTTTTTTTTTCGACGCGCTCAACAAAGTTCCGACATCGCGATAGTCACGCAGGATATTATAAATAAATAAACAGCTCTTCGAGAACGAATATCCGATACGAAACGTACATTTTTTTTTCACAGCAGCGCTCGTCTTCTATATAGATTGGAGCGAAATTTTTTTTGTCGCTCGGCAATTGTGTCATTAAAATTGAAGATAATTTGTGAAAAAAATCCGTCGAAAAAAAAGTGAACTCCAACAAAAGGATCAAACCGGAGCTTTGATGGAAAAATTATGAAATTCGATTGATACGAATTATTTTGAGAATTCAGAACGTCGAAATTGATGTGTAGAAGGCTATTTTAACTCTGAAAATTAAAACCTCAGAACTTTTATCCTTGAATGAAATATGATACACAAATTTTAGAGACTATTATTAGTCAAAACTCTCGAAAACTTTTCACCATCAAAATTTACTCCGAAAAACCTTTAATTTTAAAAAATAGCATACAAGCAAATATATTGCATGCGAGATACTGGCAAATTTATGCGAATACCTCAATTTTACAAAATAATTACTTTTTTTCACCGTCCGGCCATGTTCGTATGGATTCGTTGATCAAAATTCACACTAAACCATTGGTTTCCATTGCCTTCACGATCCAATCATCGCCAGTATGTGGAACGCTGTTGGAATCCCGATGCACGCAAATTCGTATCTCCAAAGCCAGAGTACAAAACCACCTAACCCTCTATCCTATGCCTGTATGCATTCTCATCAGTACATATATATATATATATATACGATATATAGGTATATATGAGTAAAGGTGAACATATTCGAAGCGTGCTGCAGGGCTCAACCGCGAGGGTGGTTACGGTACCCGGTTACCGAAAATCACGTACCCCTACATATATATACATATATACATGTATTTTGCACCACCCCTCGAATTAGCGTTGAGCAAAAAGGCATTCCCACACACATTGCACCACAGAGTCCAACCCAATGTCTGTTTTGATGATGCTATATGTATATATATATATATATATGTATATATACTAGCTGGATTTAGTGGCAATGTTGGATGACATGTTACGTATTTCACGAAGCAATGCGCGACTCACACGCGATGAGAGAAAGAGAGAGGGAGAGAGAGAGCATACGCATGAATGCGTAATGCCTGCGGACACTGATTTTCACCGTTCCCCCGCAACCCTCTGCGCACCCTCGTTTCCTCCACTACCCCTCTATCATGCTGTCTCGCTACTTTCCCTCTTCGTCGACGCGCAACCGACAGATGGGGTTCTCACGAGCGCGCTACCCTCTATGCCCAGCGAGAGAAGCGCCCCCTATCGGACTTTTTTTTTCCTATTTTTTCTGCTCCTCGACGTTTGCACCCCTGCGATAATAATGTCCGATGCGTAATCGGCCAACGATAATGCCAATGTCAAAACACGCAAACATCGTGTTTCGTTTATCGCGTGTGTATTTATAACATATATATATATACGTACGGGGATGAGCGTGAAAGATCTTTTGAAAAAATGATTTTTACGCGAAATAATGACTCGGGAAATATTATAACTGTTGCTCGATTTACATTATGATAATTTGAAAGGCAGTTGCAGCGTTTTTTATGGAATTATAATAGTTATTGCACAATTTTTATCGTATACGTAATTATAGAGATGAATATGTAGAAAGTAGATTGTTCTTTATTTTTTTCTGTTAATATTATTCTTATTATTGTATGATAACGCGATATGAATTTGCCGTTGATGAGGAGGTCGGACAGTATAGTGATTGTGATCTCCGTGCATTAGGGTGAAAGAATTGATTGAATATTTTATGAAGCGAAATTACTTTGGGAAAATGACAATCGATGAAATGAGAAAATCAATTGTACACTATTATTTCAATATTTTTACTATGTGCTTCGAGCAATCGAAATTTTCGTTTGCTGGAAGATAAATATTACAATCGATATCCGGATCGAAAGATCAATTAAACATAAATGTACTTTTTTTTTTATCCCGTTTCAGGTCGGAAAGCGATCGCAAAATGTTGAATCCTGAGACGGGTTGTTATTCGGAATCCGTTCGAGCATGGTGAGTAAAAAAAAAGTTATGCAATTACCAATAAAAATGGTAAAAAAAAATTCATCAATCAAATTGGACGCTTATTTTACAAAGTATTTAACTTAATTTTAACAATAAAATCTATTATCATTGGAATAATATATTGCGGGAAAGTATGAGGGATGACGTATGAAGGTGCCCAATTTTCTTATGAATTTTTTTTGCTAATGAAAAACAATTCGCCGATGAGCTGGATAAATATGAAAAATCGTTGATTTCGCGACACAGTGCGCAGTGGCAGGGAAAAACGAGGTCAGAGGGGGAAAAAAAAAAAAAATCGATTTCGAAAAATCTCGGTCACCGAGGAATTTCAACGACGTGCACTCGCGGTGCGTCTGCTGAACCTCGTTAGAGTTTCCCATTCGTGTTTCTCTCTTTTTTTTTTGCACACTTTTTTCCAGCTTGACACATTTCAACGTGTCTTTGGTCCACACGTGCCCTGAACTACGTTGCACCATTACCCATTTATATTTATATGTGTAAAAAAAAAAACTTGCGACACGTTTACCGCAAGTATTTAAGCTCGATAAATATGCGAGTGACTTCGTTTGCACTCTCATTAGCGCCGTATCTTAATCAGTTGCAAACGGTCGTGTTCTTCTTGCGCAGGACATGCAAACGCGAACACGAGTAATCTCACTGCTGGATATGTACAAAAGTTATATATTATATTCTGATAAAGTGCGTGAATTGAAAAAAAAAATTAAAAAATATGGAAATATTTTAATTACTGCAGACTCAAAAAATAATATTAAATTTGAAAAAATATATATTTATCCGTATTGAAAGATGCGAAGGAAAATTAAATTTAGCCAGACGATGCAAAAATGACTTTTTTCCACGTCCGATAATCATTAATTTTGAGTCAATTGAAAAAAAAAAAATCTTAATTACGATGATCTCGACCAACTTTGTTAATTTCCTCATCGAGACCTTTCACAAAATAGGCATATCTCGGAATTGTCGGGAGAGGACAAATCCGAGTACCGGTATAAAAAAAAAAAAGAAAAACAATGCATTATTAATATTATTCGTTAGCGCGACAGATATATATCGGGTCACGTGTAATTTCCTTTTTCTTTTTCTTCGCCTTCTTCGCGTCGTTATATAATTCAGTGGGCATTATTCGTCGAGTGATTTATTTATTTATGAGGTTCCGAGAGACACGCCGAAGTGTTATACATCCCCCGTTCCACTCTTGCTTTTACATATAAATATATCTCTATACACCCGAGTACACTGCGGTTATACGGTATTAGCGGGATATGCGTATATATGAGCCACGAGATGGATAAAGAGAGAGAGAGAGAGGAAGAGAAAAAAAGGGGACGCGAAAAACTCGAGGCGAGAAAAGAGTGTTAATTCGAAGTGAGGGTGGAGAGAGCGAGAGCGAGAGAAAAGTGACATGCGAGAGAAAGAAAAAGTGAGAGGAGACCCTTAATGCGATTACCAACGTTATCAGATGTCACTTCCACTTTCAGGTCGCGTGATGACTCCCCCCCCCCTCTCTGTTAGGGGTTTCTTTTTTTTGTATGCTTGTAGGCAGCACTCGGAACGACCTGGTGTTCATTTGTCATCGCGTGACGCTCTCTCGGTGAACACGATTTACTTCCGTTTCACCCTATTCGTGCTTTTTTTTTCTCTCTCTCTCTCTCTCTCTCTCTCCCACCCTCTCTCACACTTTCTCTCTTGCGTCTCCGAGCCGCTCTTGTCCAACGTCACACGTGTTTTTATCCGCAAGACGCGGATGAAAAAAAAAAAAGAACAGAGTGATTCGAAAAAAGAAATTAATGACAAGTTTTTCTTCTTCGGAAGATTGCGTAGGATGTTACGCGCAAAAATCCGCCGATGCGGGGAATATAATGCGGGAGGGGGATGAAGGCGATGAAATTGAGATGGCCAAACTCTGATGGAATTAAAGTTGAAGGAAATTAATGATACGTCGACCGGATAGGAGTCATGTCATATATATTCAATTTTGAAAATTATTTTTCGAGCTTTTTTGCCCTGCAATGAAAGCCATCAGAAATATTTCTCGATCTTTGAGAATAAACGAAATGAGAAAAAGAAAACAAAAATGTATCAATACGAGAATATATGGTGAGTCTTGAGAGCCATGACCACCCCCTATAGGGCTGTTAAAGGGCGGGCAAGTCGACTCGCGTGTCGCACGCGACTCACTGTTGGCCGTTCTTTTTCCAAGCGAGTGCCAAAGAACCCGAAGCGCCCTAACTTACGTTAACGACGACGTTAATGCGCGACCGAGACCGTCATCCCTATATACATATATACACGTTACACAAAGACATATATATATGTATATATATATATACATAATTAAGGGTGGAATAGAGCTGCCACATTAGCGACTCCGGGGAGGGGTTGGCCGAGAATTTCCCTCTTACCACCATGAAAATCTCCGCTGTAGAAAATCTTCGCGGATATTCCGCAGAGATAACGGCCGCGGGGGTGTGCGACTCGGTGTAGATTCGGGGATGATTAGACGCCGGTATAGAGAACCCCTAGCTCCAAGCTCTCTCAGAGATCGCCAAGGTCTTTTCCGCTGTATATATACATTATACATACATACATACACATATATATATATATATATATATATATATATATTTCCTACGAGAATAGCCCTCCGGAAAATTCATTGACTCAGACTCATTCGTTTACTCCACCGGAAGCCCGGAAGTAGTTACGCAACCCCGTCGGGCCAAAGGGGGATGAGATTTTCTCCGAGCAATCACGGTTAATTAATTAATCGCATACCCCGGCTGAATTAAATCTTCACCGTGAAATTTTGATTCAATGCTTCCCGTTGATTTTATCTCGAGATTCGAATTAATCCAGTCGCGCGATTGTCACGAAAATTTTATCGGAAATGAGAATTATTCAACGAGCCATTTAACGTGTTCTTGTTATTGGCATCAGGGTCGAATTATCATTTTTTTTTTTTTAATAAAGACAATCATTTTGATAAAGTCAAATAAGTATATAGATGTGGATTTTTTGACACGAATTTTGAAATATGCATCGAGTGAGTTTATCATGAAAATTAAATTTTTATCCAATTCCATTTAACTAAAGTGAATGGCAGCGTCTAATTTTCTCGAATCGATTGCTCGGATCTTCGTTACAAAATTTTACGAAATTTCAAAATTCATTCGTATTCTTCACAGCGGATATAATCCGCGGGATAATCGCTGTACGGGAATTTCTGTTGTATCACTAGTGAGGATTTACACGTGACAATATGTATGTGTGTATGTGTAACTTGACGCGAAAGAAGTAGTAAACCACGCATGGACCGTTAAACGGTCAAATAAATAACCTCTCGGAAGGCTTCCTGCGGGCTCCCTTTTCTCGTCCCTCGCGCATTACAAGGGGGCGCGCAATGCTTTTTCACGGAAAAGAGCTCCGGTGGATAAAAATACACGTGAAAGGGAATCCAAGAGAGAGAGAGAGAGAGAGAGAGAGAGCTAGACGAAGTGTGCGGAGATTCTCCTATGTACCCGTCGTATTTTTTTCCCCCCCGATTGTGCAATCGTCCGAGAATGAAAAACGTCCAACTCTTACGAAAAAGGAACAATCTCATTTCACAAGAATCCATACCATCGTACGGACTTTTTTTTTTAGAAGCAAAAAAAAACATTGGAAAATCGATCATAAAAAGTAGCTTCGATGTTTCCAATTTCAAAAAAAAAACCGGGGAGGGGGGGAGGGGGAGCAGAGCAGACGACGAAATATTTTTGAAAAATTCTTTGATATATGGATGAGAGCTCGAAGAATAAATCACGTGCGAAGCTGGAATGATTAACGATGATAGTTGAAGATAAAAGTGGACCAACAAAACTAAATGAAAAAAAAAAAAAAAAAAAAAACAAAAGAAGAGAAAAAAGAGTCGTCACCGTGTGTGCCTCCGGGGCCAGTAGCAGTAACGAACACGAAACACGAGACCGCTTGTGTATATATACATATATAGACATAAAAGTGTGCGAGTGGACGTCGAGACATGAAACGGGTGCCATCCCCTGCGAGAGTCCCTCGGTTTGTCAAACGACCCTTCGGGTGTCGCTTACAAGACAGCAAATTTGTCTTAGATAAGCAAAACAAGCACTCCACCAGAACCGAGATCGCATGAGAGAAAGAGAGAGAGAGAGAGAGAGAGAGAGAGAGAGAGAGAGAGAGAGAGAGAAAGATAGAGAAAAGAGACAGAAAAAAAATGTCGACTCGTTCGCTCAACCGATTCAAGTGAGCTCTCGCGATTTCAGTTCGTTCCCTCTCCTCGTGTCTTGTTATCCCATTTTCTTGTTTTACGAGTCGATCTCTCGCGCTTCTCGACGCGCAGCTGATAGGGGAATCTCGCTGTGCGCGAATTACCTCGATTGAGATGTTGCACGGATCAGCAGAGATTGCTCTGGAGAAACCACACGCGACGATTCGCAAGGTAGTAAAAGATTCAATAAAAATAATTTCTAACTTCTCGTACGTTTTGGACATCGTAATATTCCGACGGGAGAAAAAAAAAAAAAATAATTCGCGTTGTAACGTAAAAATTGTAGACGATGCACATCTCATAGATGCATTATTATAGATACAAGATGCACTTCCAGACGCTTGCAGACAATTTTATACATGAAATATAAATCTCAAGAGAGTCGCTGCAATTATACAAAGTGCATTTTTATTGCAGCTACATAATTCCAAAATTAACGAATATATTTCTCGAAAATATATCTTCTGCCCGGGCTAAACCGAATTTTTGCATGTCTTGAAAAAAAAATTGACCGATAACCCTCTTTGGCAAAGAAAATAAATACCACAAATTTTTGAACCAAATGAAGAAATTGAGTGGCCCAATTTATTTGGCTGTCGTTATTTTTCACACCAGGCGAGAAATGGCATCCCGAAGAACATAATTTTCTGCGGGTGTTGAATCGATTCCGCGAAACTGCGAACCAGTGGTGATTCCACCGCTAGGAGATGGATAAAAAAACAAGAGAGAAAGAGCGAGAGAGAGTATTGCAAGATCGGCAGGAGCAATATCGTTCTAAAAGCCGTTCTTCTCTCTCTCTCTCTCTCTCTCTCTCTCTCCCTCTCTTTTCTCTCTCTTTCTCTCGTTGAGGATTAGCATAAATTAGATTTTTATCCTTCCGAGAACGTCCGTCTTCTTATTATTCTCCGTCTCATTTCTTTTCTTTTTTTTTCGCGAGATACACTCCAATGTATTTATGGCAGTCATAGTTTTTTAGCCACACGAAACGATACTGAATCATCAAATGAAAATAATAAAATTAAATAATTTCGCTTTTTCAATTTTTTTTCCTCCCCCCCCCCCCCCCCACATTTGTGAATTGATATACTGACATATATCAGGCGTATCAACCGATTTTTCGATCGGATTTTCAATTATTTCGTACCATGGTTGATGCATAATCTTCATTATGCATTATGCCCACGCTGCTGCATTATGTATATGCATTTTGTACAACCTCATTGCCAGCTACTTTACTCGAGAAATATTGCACGACTATACGCGTTGGAAAAAATAATGTAGAATTAGATTATTGCGTTCTCATTTACGGTTCAACTGTACTTGACGATGAATTGACGAAAAAAGAAAATGATCAAATATAATTATACGAAAATTCCTCCGTCTGTATGCAACGTTCACTCGCCATCCTTCCACTAAAACTTTGTAACAAGTGATTTTCCATCTTCTACCGGATGGAAGCAATTTCATTAACCACACTCTGATAAATCGCGGTAGCATTCCTGTCCAAGAGAGGAGAAATAGTTTTGGGAAAAAGGGCGGGGTACAGTGCGTGTATAATACGCATGGCGGGAAAAGTGGTAGGCGTTGAAAATCTCAGAGTGACTGATGACGTTAATGACATCGGCTCTCTTTGAGGATCGATGATTCAGCCTTGCAGCGAAGAAGAAAGAAAAATCGAAATAAAATATTTGAAGGGCGAGTTATGAATAATATGTTGCTATCATCTCTCTCTTTCTCTCTCTCTCTCTCTCTCTCTCTCTCTCTCTCTTTGCCCATGATGTCTCTCGCATCATCGAACATCTCATGTATAGTCGCGGTCTCTCGGGACAATAAATATTGTATCGCGTGGGTGGAAAATCTGTCTTGGTATCAGCGAGAGCTAATAGAGGCATCGAGTCCCTTTAATGGACGTGTCATTTTTTTCCCTTCCTCTCCCTTTTTTGTGTTCCCTGCTCCTATATGGTGTATGCGCACATACATGTATACATTCTTATCGATCTATGGTGATCAGTGGGTGATCGGGGGTCATCGCATGGCCCGCGTCTTCATCGTCCTCGATCTTCATCGAGCTTACCGATCTTCGTAGTTCTATTTTTTTTTGTGTAACTCTCCTTTCCCTTTTTTTTTACCGTCGACCTTCCATTCCATCTTCGTGAAAGTATTTTTGTTTGTTTTTATTATATATATATATAATAAGGTCGATTAATTTTGCTTTGATTGGCAGAACTTGATTCGACTAAAACAAGCATTATCTCGATAAACAGATTTGTCGAAAAGACAATTCTTTCTTTCCATTTGAAATTCTCTGCCTCGCGTGTTACGCGTTGGAAAATTCAGGTCAGAATTTTTATTGCACTCTCGATGAATTGTCTTCAAGTTTATACTCTCTTCCATATACATATCGATTCGATTTGGGGTATCCCATTTTTATTATTTCATTTTGACATATGTAACACGGATTGGTGACGAATAAAAGGAAAATATACGATACACGTGATAGGGAGAATATTCCAATGTATCCTTTTCGACCCGTCACTAATCGCTTTATACCATTCGATCCGAAAAGGTTCGCATTATGCAACGCATATAGAACGAGATTTTAATACACCTTTCGCAAAGCGAGACGAGGAAGTACACGTTTTTGCAGGACGCGCGACGAATCGTCCTCCGGCAATCGAGAAAGGATTATCCCCCCCCCTGAAAAGTGAGACAGTGAGGTGAAAGAAACAAAAAAAAAAAAGTAGAATGAGAAGGGGAGATCGAGAGGACGAGACCAATGTATTCGATGGAGTTGCGCGCGAGCGCGAAAAACTTCTGCAACCCTATTTTTTTTTATTTCTATATTGGTACTGTGAAATTGCGAGGGTTGCAGCTGAATTTGAAAAAAAAAAAAAATTGAAGAAGAATAAGAAAACTGAAAATTTTCGTTATTATTCTTCCGAATCCCGAATTATCAAAAAATCAAGGAAATTTTTTCACTCTCGATATTATGCTTCAATTAATTCTTTTCCAGTTAAACAAGTCGCGATAATTCATCTTTGAATGATCCCTCGAGGCGAGGGCGTCCGCATCCATGATAAAGTCGAGCGAGACGAGCCAATAAAATATTTATACAATATCTTATATATATATATGTGTATATATATATATATATATATATATATATATATATATATATATATATATATATACAGGATTGTTGCTCTGCCGCGTGTGCAGAGCGTGCCACTCTTTCGATCTTTCTCTCTCTTTCATCCCCTAAGAGACCGGAAGGTCCCCGGTGGTTACACGATGTTTACCCTCCGCAAAAATCTCTACGATTTCCCGCGTGTGCCACGGGTACGAGAGAAACGACACTCGGGGAATATTCATCTCGTCGTTGGCGGGGCTTTGCGCGTAAACCGTTATGGCACGCCATTATAACGTCGAGCCCTCTCATATGTTTATCGATACATCGATGTGAAATACTCCAAAAAAAAAAAAAAAAAAAATTAATCGTTCAACACCACAGCCCGAATGAATTTTTTTCGACTCTCGTATGCATTTTCAGTATGCAATTTTCTATGCACTTATTCAGTCTTCACTTGCATTTTATTTTATTTCTTCCCATTGGGTAATTTATTTCTGTAGACGACTCCACGATGTGAGGTACTATCGAAAAAAAAAAAAAAAAATAATACTCCGGAGCTTCACGATAATGCATTTTTCATATGCACTTTTGCATATTAAAAATTCATTATTTTTCCTCTTTAATATTTAAAGGCTACGAAATTATTGAAGCAATGCATTTTTTTCAGGCAATTTCGTCGATGTGCAATACTTGAAAAATAAAAAAATAAAACTTTACACGCGAGACTTTAATTAAGGCTCCCCTCCCCGCAGTCACTTAGTAGCCACGCGTGAATGCTCCTTGATTGGCAAACTCGTGCCTCGCGCTTATTTATTTTTTTAGTTTTCTTTTTTTTTTTTTTTTTCAAAGTCTTCGTACCAGCAGCTCGTCGTTTGTGTATACCATATAACATTTGCATGCTTGTGTCGATTCCAAGAGTGTTCGGTAGTCGAAGATACGAGCGAAAAACGAGCAGCTCGTGAGAGAAGACCTCTTTTTCCCTCTCTCTTTCTCTCTCTCTTCTCCACTCAGTCAACATCACCACAAGCCACGAGAGGGCTGAGTTATGCCGAGGGCTCGGGTTCTTTCAAACTCGCCAATAAATCGCATCTCTCTCTCTCTCTCTCTCTCGACATCGTCAGCAGGTAGCATAATCGCGCCTGCGATGCTGCTGTGGTCAGCGTTCGCGCGAGAGAGGTGCGAATCGACTCGTTCTTACGATCGAGTCAACGCGGACACGCCAACTTCGTTTTTTCGATTTTTTTTTTTTTTTTCTTCTCCTTTCAATCCGACGAGACACCCAACGGAGTTTATGTATTTCCGTGAGTTTCTCGTTATGCCTGCGATATTGCCATGGGGACACACTCGGAAGAAAGAGAAAAATCTTTAAATGACAAGTCGAATATATAAGGGGGAACAGAAAAGTAAAACAAAACGATAGTTAAAATATTTTTTAGAAAATATGAAAAAATTCACTGACCTCAAATATAATTGATAATGAAAAATTTGAAATGTCTTTTTGGCATAATTGAAACTCTCGATCCATGCTTTGACCGAGGTCTGCAATATATTTGTAACGCCTGGTGCTCGAGATGAAAATGAAATGGCAAAGTGGCGCCGCGTGGTCCACACTGTGCGGTTGGATATTGATAAATTGCAACTTCCGCCAATGGAGTTTCGATCGTAATTTCCTGCCGGAGGAGAGTCTCACCGATAACGTTCGATGAGGCCCAACACACTCGTAGATATATATAGCTCGCTATAGAGCTGTATGCATACATCCATATACATAAAGTATATATATATAGAGAGTATATTCCTCTCTACGAGCAAAGCCCGCGTAGAGAGGAACGGCGATCGGAAATTGGCCCGATGACATTGATTAAAAGCATTTAGCGACGCTCTCGCCCCGTCAATATAGCGTCTCCCCTTTCCATAATTATCAATCGTTCGCGAATCTCCTCTTTATACGCCTCAATTGACGATTGCGCAAACTCAAAAATCCTTGAAATCAAAGACGAATCTACATTCATGATTCAAATTCAATGATTTTATTTCTTTCTCGTTACATAAATACGATTTATATTATTATTAGTCCTGTAGCTCTTGCCATTTTTTTCTGCAATCCTCTGCAGAATTGATTTTGCTTCTGGAAAAAGTTTGAGTTCCCTTGAGTGTAAATTCAAGTTGGTGGGACGCGGTGGGGTCGAGCTTCGGCCACCATCTTGGAAAAAACGTTTTTTCAAATATTTCGTGAACTCTGCATTGTATACGACAAAAATAGTGAATACCTTTTTTGTAGATAATAAAATTCTCTACAACTTTAATTGAAAACTTTTTCCTGTAAATTGGATAGATTTTGATTTATAGCGCGGCAAACTTTTCCAAACATGACCATTTTTTCTGTTACATCAACCGTTGACTATATACTTAGCAATACTCATTTTGCAAAAGTTTGCCGCTCTATAAATAAAAAACCATGCAATATACAGGAAAAAGTTCCGAATAAAAGTTGCAGAGAATTTCATTATCTGCATAAAGGTCTACATTGATTTTCTCGTACGATACACGGTTCACGAGATATTTGATAAAACGTGTTTTCCAAGATGGCGGCTGAAGCTTGACCCTCCACGTCTCGCCAACTCAAATTTATACTCAAGGGATACCCCTGAATATTTTTCAAAAGCAAAATCAATTCTGTACAAGATTGCATTATGAACCTCTACTTTGACTGAACTGTGTAATAATTGAACCAACTAAAGCAATTAAAAATATTTTATCGAGGTTTTTTTTTTGGAAATAATATTTCGTTAACTCATTCTGATTCCACGTGAATTTTAAATTTTCTTGTTCGTCACTGATCTCGTTTACAGGGGACCTCTTGAGAAAAAAAAAATTATAAAAATGATAAATTGAAACGGGATCGTGAACTCAGTGATGAATATATACATACGTACAAGTAATTTTGCGTTGAGCTCTTTAGCGATAACGAGGATTTTGCTCTGTCCTCGGATGGAAATTTTCGCATAAGTAATAAAAAAAAAAAAAAAAAAACCACAGAAAACGAGAGAGGGCGAGAGATCGTGGGCGTCCGATAATTATCGTATACGCCACTCGTGTCATCCCGCGATATGAGACTCCCTACCTAGTGAGTGTCTCTCGTCACTCTCTCGCTTCTCGTTAAGTTAAACGGCACGAGGAGGAAAAAAAAAAAATCCTCGTCGTGAGAAACGGGAGCCGATAAACTGTCGAGTATCGACGAAATTTAACATTTCGCGATCTCTGTTTGCCGAATTTGTTTGAGAAAAAAATAAATAAATTCTCTCTCTCTCTCTCACGATAATACCGACTGTACACTTTTCGGGAGAACAATTAGCATTTAAGTTACGCGATGACGCGTATAATGAAAATAAATATATCGAACGTTTTTTTCATTCTTTTTCTGGATACATATGGGCGGAACGTAATTTTGCCAATTACTTTGTAAATAATTAGCAAATAAAATACATGATTATTACATTTTTTTTATTCAATAATTACAATCCAAATGATAGGGTCGTTTGAATGTAGATTTTTCTTGAGCAAAAATTACAAACAAATGTGCAATAAAAAAGCCTCTCTTTTCAAATCATTTTCGGGCATTAATTTGTTTTCTCTTCATTTTCCGTACTCATTTTGTACGTGCCCTGCTAAACGTCGAATTGCGATTGAGCCTTTGCCCGTTGGGTTATTCACGGTGGATCGAATCTCTGGCGAAAGAGGCGAAAAAAAAAAACGCGAAAAAGCAGGAAAAAAAAAAAGAAGGAACGCGGAGAAAAAGGCACTCGACCGACTGGCAGAGAGCGCTTCCAGCATCAGCATCGAAAAAATAGCGTCGAATCTGCTCCGGTCTAGCTCGGCACTCGACCGTTACTCGAGTGGCTGCCTAGCCAGCCGGTGAAGCGCTCCTACACGTATATAAAATATATAAATATACAGCATAGTTATACCTATACACGTATGCATGAATACAACTAAATATACGCGCTGTTTAAGCTCTTATCGAAAACTCGCATGATCTCAGTTGAGATTGCACGGCGGGTGCATGAAAATATAGAACCAAAAATAAAATAAAAAACAAAAATGCAGTCAATTTCGATTATTTTTACTTCTTCATTCTTTACATATCTCTCTCCATTTTTCATGCACGTTTTTCAATTATGAAAAAAAAAAATGTTCACATTTGATTTACGATACTCGAGGAAATCTCGTTGTTTTCGTTCGAATGAAAAAAAAAAAAAAAAATTGATGAGAAAATAGAACCTGCCAACGCACGCTGCATTATATATTGTCCCACAATAGAAAATATCTAGAGAAACATGATTATTTGTTGGAAAAAGAAAAAAATAATTAAGCGGCTTGGCCAAGAAGCGTTTAAAATTGGCGTAACCTTCGAAACAGGCCCGGGTGTTGCGCCAATTTATCGAAAGTGCGAAGATTTTTCACGGATTAATTGGCTGAGTCAATTTTTCGGTAACTTCAAGGTTTTCGAACGCGCGCTCGCGCTCTCGCGTTCTCTCAATTCATCATTATCTCTCGCCAACTCAACAGTTATCCCGACACCTTAATGATGTTTTTTTTTTTTTCTTTTGAAAAACTGGAGAGCCTTTAGAAAATAAAATTGAAGAGAAAAAATTACAAAATGAAATCAATCGATTTTTTTTTTTTCAGAGTGAAAAGTTTTCGAGCGTCGTGGCCGCATCGCGCTGTGGTTATCCATGATTGAAAAATCGAGTTGAAAATTAATTTCCCATATAGTGTGGCTCAGTAGCTCGGGCAACGTTTCGACCGCGAAAAGTTTCAATCCGCAAAGTTTTACCGGCGGTCAAACCATTTCACTCGATAAACAAAGAGAGCAGAGAGATAGAGAGCGAGAGAGAGAGGAAGGTGTCGGCTTAAAACGAGTAACAAACTATTTCAATGAAAAACTATTTTAAATACTTGGCTAAATAAATAACAATGAACAATTTTTCCGGAAAAATACAGAACAGTTATTCAAAATTTTAATTAATTATAGTCCATGAAACTCGCGATCTATATCTCTCGAACTGATTATTTATCATTATTTTCCCCTCAAAGTATTGTCAGTTGTTTTTTTTGTTGAAATTGTGCGCGCCCGTGCCTCAAACAAATCCACTATACCGTTTAACCATAACCTCGCCTATGAGATGGAAATCAAGACTTTATTTCTTCTCGGGTTAAGAAAAATTAATCAAACGCCACCCTTTCGTCTTGCTCGTTGACGAAGAGACGTCGCGTTTATCAAGCCTCTTTTGAGGTTGATTGAATCAACGGAAAAAGTCAATTCAACTTTACGATTCTATCGCTACTCTGTAAAAAAAAAAAAAAAAAAAAAAAATAACAAAAACAAAATGTATGTGAAAGCTGGAACGATTTCTTCCGATACTAATTGGTAAACCCGATTAAAGCGAATGGAGCGTCGACCGATTGGTATAGGCGCAATATAAGTAGCTTAAACCCCGTATAGCCTCACGAGCCGAAAGGATTTCATCCGGACCGTATTATCTTCATTATTCCCGGCACGAGGCATCCGCGCCATATAGAGTCCCCCGCTTGCTTGGACAAGAGCTCTTCAGGGGGATTTACGTGGTTCTTCGTTCCCCTTTCGTTCCGACACGAAAGATCACGCTCCGCGTCGTCAATCTCATTCACAATATATACAACGCGCTACGGGACAAAAGGACGAAACTCCGAACCGTTTAACGCGTAAAAGTGACGCGATTTGTGTCTTTTCGTTTGCCAAGATTCGATCAACCCGTCTTGCTTAATATTCCTCGATGATCATTCCCCATACATCTGGAATCGCGATGGGCGTTTTTGTGATTTATTCACGAAAATATACACTTTTATAGCCACGATGAGCCTTCTCGAGGTGGCACAAAGTCGTGTTTATTGAGAAAAATATTTAGCGATGCGGTCACGTCAATCGAGTGTATCAAGATTCGCGCACGTTTTTAAAAGAGAAGTCAATACTGAGGAAGCTCCTTCGCAATCGAAGCAGTTTCCAATGTGAATTTCGTATATTTTTTTTAGATTGTATTCTACTTAAATAACGGGTTATTCAACATATCTTCAAGATTGTCCAAATTTACTCGAGTTTTAATCAACTATCCAGAAATGTAGGCTGCGCTGAATGATTAAAATCAATCGGCGGTATATAATCTTAATGATATATTTCAGGTTTGAGAAACATATAGATTGGTTATTTGGATTTATTTATGAGAAATTTTTCAGAACTTGATGCTCGATTGACGCGACTGTGCCGCTAAAGCTTCCTTATAAGCGTAGGTATCCCGGTGTGAAACAAGAGGGTTCAAGAGTTTCGTCAACAAATCGTCCAGCGCGCCGTATCTAATCGGCTTAGTTTGCCCACCTGTAACCCCCCTCCCCCTGTTCCCCTCCCTCCCTCACTCGAAAGGATTCAGCCTTTTGCCGCGTTTGATGGTGCACCTTGATGCTCTCAGAGGCGCTACCGCGGTATGAGAGAAGCGCACTCGGAGAGCCCAACGGCGAAACATCAACGCGCATATATCCGCTTCGATCTCGGTCCAAGAAAGATTCGACAACCCTTGCAGTGAGGGAAAGAAAAGAGGAGTAACCTCCCCAAGAGACCATTTTGGGGTTCGTTTCCTTCGGCAGGATACGGAAAAGCTTCACGAGTCCCTTGACCAATGGTTCTCCTCTGATACTCGAGAATTCGGGTAGTATTGCACCTGCTGCAGGTATAGTCGATGGATTCATTGCGGTAAATACTTACGCAGGTAATTCTCGCACCGGTAACCGACCCATAAAAATTTAGACTCCGGCGCACAGTCATTCTCTGGATGTTGCTTCAAGGATTTATGTATATATATATATATATATATATGTATATGCATTTCTCATACGATCCTCAAGAGGTTGTCGAGGAATTTCAAGGTGCGAAAGAACGCCTCGATTTCCGATCCTGGGCAAACCTGCCCGTCGTCAGACTCAACGGATCCACCCAAAAATGATCCTTCACTCTTTTCCGGTGGATCCTCTCGAGTGTGTTCTTTGTCAACATTGACCTCGAGGTTATACCACAGATTTAACAGCGATACGCGCTCCCGATAGGTGTCAATTGCTTGACCGGAAGGACCCTCTTCAAACAATCCATTTTTACCGACGAATTCTTATACTAACAATACCGGATATTAAAAGAGCAACTTCGTTTTTCGAAAAAAAAAAGACTCTGACGAATCGACCAAGTGGCTCAATGAAAAAAAAAAAAGTATTCCGCAAGAACGAGTGCAATCTTTGTGAATTTCTTTGCAAGAAAAAAAAATTTCTAAATCCCCTCGTCGGGTTTTGATGTGACAGGGCTAGATAATCGTCGCTATCTTTCGTTTTCCTTTCTTCAAAGAAGAAGAAAAGAACAAGACGTGGATTTACGTGAAGGATTTGCGATGAACAGGCAACGGGCGAGTAAGAGAAATAGTGAGAGGAGTCGCGAGTGAGATGGTGGAACGATGAGGCGAGGTGTAGCGAGGCGTCTAATCTGTCGGCAGTGATCAGGGACTTCGAGGCCGCGCGCGGTATCGATGATGAAGCCTCCCGAAGGACTTTGAAGTCCAGCCGGCTTTCACAACGGGGGGGGCGTGATCTCAGGCAGTTTTGAATCCTCTCCCGCGCCCGCCTTGCAACGCGTTACTCGTCCATCGAGCGTGTTCCTGATCCTCGTCTGTCTCAACGTCTGTCAGAAATTAAAAGCGACCTCTGCCGGACTCTGATCTCACGAGTTCTCCACGTATAGCTCGCTCGTGCACCGAACGAGAGCGCAGTCGATGCTTTGATGGAGATGCTAATGATACAACACCCTCAGACGTTATGCATAGGGTATGTGGGGTTCGATTTATATACGCGATGCTCGACATGGAATATTAAAGGGTATATCGTGTTCAACATGTGTTCGAATGTAGAACTGTTAAGGTATATCGAGAAATGGCTAATGTCCTTTAATGGAGAATAAGAAAACTGAACGAGAGAATCGGAAAAATGAAGGAAAGAGGTTGTGTTAAAATAGCCCGGGCAGAGGAATGACGAACAAGGAACTGCGAAGGATGAAAAAGACAAGTTTTGAGGAGAGAGAAAAAGAAGGAAGAAGTATAGATGCCGTTTCTCACTATGACTGCCATAACATGGAACATAACCCATAGGGTGCCACTAGACAATGCTCGCCATCATAAAAGTATCCGGCCCCGGGGCAAGGCCGTTTTATGACCATCCGTGCCAGGAGGGAACACAATTTCTGTTGGTTCGCTGCTGTTGCGCAGCATGTCAGGTATCGACGGCAAAAAAAAAAAAGGAACCGAGGATCGAAATCGTGACCGTATACTCTCACTCTTCGTTGCACTAGTGTTTCCAAAGCGACTATACTACCACGAGTACGAGCTAACCGCTTCGCGGGGGGTGTCTTTTTGGTCATAAGAACTCATCTGTTCTCGGACCTTGACCGGGGCGTTCGACGACCGACGTGGCCTCGCAACTTCGTGGATCCTCGAGCTCTAAAACAACACCACACCTACCGATTTTTCAATCACGACTAATTGCCGTTAATTCGGTGCTTAGAAGAAAAAAAATGACTCTTCGTCAGCGCGCACAAACGATTGGGGGAAAATTGCGACGTTCTGTTTGGTCATCACCCTGCACCATAATGACCCACCCAATTTACGAGAATTTGTTTAATTAATTTGTACTATTCGTGTATTTACAAACGGGTCTATTGTGAAGAGACTTAAAGTACGCTGCTGAGTTATTAATAATGTCCCTTCCCG
This sequence comes from Rhorus exstirpatorius, assembly GCA_963564615.1. NCBI lineage: Eukaryota > Metazoa > Arthropoda > Insecta > Hymenoptera > Ichneumonidae > Rhorus > Rhorus exstirpatorius. The sequence goes on along the minus strand of OY751322.1, from coordinate 13,931,801 downwards.
CATTCTCATGAAAGAGTTAGTTAGGCTTTGATGAGAGACAATATTGATATTATAAGAAATATACATCGATAGTCTCATTTTAATTGCTATTGTCTATATGGTTCAGGCATTGTTTCAAGTCGAAGCTTTGGATTGTGCGATTTAAAGGAAAGATGAAACGAAAATCGTTGATCTCCATCTTGTTTGTCGAAGCGTGTTGTCGTTAATTAGTGAAAATTAGCGACGAGGCGTAACGGAGAGTTTTGTATCATTGGTGAATGAGGGAGGAGAGATGACGGAGTGAATGAGCGTAGCGGAGTACAAAGTCATATTCGTCGTCTCGTGCGGTATAGTATAAGAAACAAAAGAAAATGGGCTTTTGACTTGTTATCCCAAACGTTCAGGTGGTGCTTTGTTAAGTTCCTCGGGGTCTTCGGGATACACCATTCGATCGGACGTTTTCTTTCTCTCTTTCTCTCCGCGTTGTATTTCTCATTCCTCATACAGTTCTCTGCAATGCTGTGAGCCAGCGTGTGCCGCAGGGATGAGATCTTATAACCAACCGCAACCATTAACCACTCCGTCTCACTTTTTCGCGTTCACGTTTCATTTTCTTCACTTCCTTTCACGAACAGTCTTAATCCCTCTAAGACAATGGGAGGGAGGTTAAAAGATAGAGAGAGAGAGAGAGAGAGAGAGAGAGAGAGAGGAAGAATTCTCGAGACAATTGTTTTGAGTGACGGAGTACAAAACAAACGACCGTATATCGAAAAACCGAGGGTAGCGCCTACTCGACCACCATACTTGTCAAAGCAAATATCATGTTTTCTTCTTACCGCTCAATCGAGAGAAACGGTAAATATGATTTTAAGGAAAAAGAGGATAAATAGAAATATGCTCAATCAAGTTAGTCCTTGTGGCAGGCTGATTGCAAGTCTAGTATTATAATCGACTATTTCAGCTAAAATAACGTTACGGCAAACTGCGTTGGCGAAAAAATTATATGCTTGAAGCAACATGATTCATTTTTTCAATGATTCACATGGGACTATGTATCGTGAGCGATTTGTACACGAAGCGAAACATTTATTGTCGTTGGTGGAAAATCTATATATTTGTATACAACAAATTTTTCTCGATAAACTCTCTTTTTCTCCCCTCCCTCAACTTCGATTTTATCACGTTTCTGTCATTCCTGAACAGGCTTCCGTATAGCCAATCGCTCGACAACCGCGATATCATTTTCCCGTTACACTCGAGTCCGAACGCTCATACAAATGGGTAGAAAGAGAGAGAGAGAGAGAGAGAGAGAGCTTCGACAAAATGAAACCTCCGCTTTTCAGTGCACAGCTCGAAACTCGGCCGCGAGAGTACGAGCGTCCAGCATCCGGTGGATATACACTTTGCACGTTTCTCTGCGGGCAGTTAACAAAACGTTACATTTCACGTTCGTATGCATGTAAGTGGGACGGACAAGTACTTATCTGATTGGCCGAGAACAATAACGCTAACGGCCAAAGCGTATGCAAGCTTGAAAACCGTGAGGGAAACTAATACTACACCTGTGTGTTCGTACACAACGGACTGAGCTTTTTTTTTTCAATATTCCAAACACGCGCGTCATCGGTATTGTATTATTGCTTTTTTTTTTTTTTATCTCCAGTCGGTGAAAAATGTTTAAAAGTCTCACAGCATCGAAGGTTGGCATGAATAAAAATGAATACGTTGAAATTATTTGCACAAATAAAAGCGAAAATTTATATTGAACGAATAATATTAAAAAAAAAAAAATTAAACAATCGATTTTTACAGTACAGGGATTGGAAAGATTCGATTTTTTTTTTCATTTGAGTTGAATAAAAAAATGTCACGTTTTCTCAATTCTCGTTGCGACGCTTTTGCGACACATATACTATATATGTAAAACGAATAAAATTCGACACGAGCAAACGAAATCGAGCCTGTCGTTATAAGCGACGACAAGACGGGCCCCACAAAGTCACCGGAGTAAGCAATAAACGATTTTTCAGAATGCAAGCTAATAATGAGCCCTCGATGTTAAAGTGTAGCTCGTGTCGCGAAAATACAAAAGCACGCGCCGCGCAATTTGACACCGTCGGAGAGAGAGAGAGAGAGAGAGAGAGAGAGATTCGAAAGTACAAGCGTGCGCTGCTCTCGTGGTTAACACGCGCCATTCCTTATTTTACCTCGATACTCGGAGAACACAGATCGTCATTTTCTATTTTTTTATTTCTTTGACGACGCTCAAAGTTGAAAAAGACCGAAAAGCATGAACGAGAGAAGAGGAAATGCCTATTGGCTCTGGTCATGTAAAAAAATAAACATCAGTTTGATAAACAAATTTTCAGTCATGTGCTATTTTTTATGCTCAAATATGAATAATTCTTGAGCGCAAATTAACCTTTCTTTGACCTGTAATTTTTTTTTTTTCTTTTCAATTAAAAAAAAATACTTTACCGCTATTCGAATAATTGATTTTTACCAGCCGAATGCTTTTCATTTACTAATTATTCAATTTTTTGGCATGAGCTCATTTTTATGTATTTACGGAGGGGCTGGAGGGGCGTATTTACGTAGCAACAAAATTAAAAATTCTGAGAAATGGCGTTAACGACGCTCACCTGTGCATGTAACGGGATATTTGGCAAGATATGTTTATACGTAGATAAATCAGAGAACTGCAGACGACAGCAAAATGCTCATCAAGCCACTCGTCGTCGTTTTTCTCCCCCCCCCCCCCCCCCTCCCCCTCCGAGGGCGCAAACTCGACAGAACAACACATACAAATGTGTATTTATTTTATGAACAACATGCACATTTGTGTGTCACATTTTTTTCGATCCGATTGCCAACCAATTCTCGCGTTACGAATTCCCGTTAGAGTCAATTTTTTCGTCGAATTATCATCTTCATAATTTTTTGTTTTTTTTTGTTTTGTTTTGTTTTTGTTTTAACCAGCAACATGCCGAGAAGGCGTTATTACATCGTTCTCATTGACTTGTGTACAAGGAACTTCATATTTTGTCTCACTCTCGCTTATTTGCCGATGAAGAAATTCCTTCTGATGATACAGCAAATTGTTTATTTTTTTTTATATTAATCGTTATTGTTTAATGATATGGGAAAAATTAATATATAACGGTTGCATTGTCTGAGCAATCAACATTCATGTAAGTATATACTTGTTTCAAAAAAAAAAAAAAAAATTAAATAATATCCGAATCGAGCGCCAGGAAATTTCACAAGATTTTTTTATTCCGAATTATCGAAAAATTTCATACGAATGAATCTACAATTCCGCTCTTTCGTCAAATTGCTCAGCGAACCCTGAAAAATTATATTTAAAAAATCACTCAAATGAAATATCATCCTCTGCCGTGGATGAAGAAGAATCTTTTTTTTTTTCATTCCTGCAACGTCTCACTGAGGACAATTTTGGCGATCTTGATGTGTATATATACGTGAATCTGCATGTGTGTAAAATCTCATTGTCGGTGATGTTGACTGAAACATTTACGGAGCGTGACGTCCGAGTGAGTTTTGCCCCCGAGGAGAGACCTTTTCCAGGCTCCACGGGTCGCGGTGACTTCCGCTATTTCCCGGTCGTGACGACAAAAGGTCGCTCACACACAAAAGTCCGGTGGCCGAGACGACGACAACGACGACGACGACGACGACGACGACGACGACGACGACGACGACGACGACGACGATGTAGACGCGACCACCTCCGTTTTGGTACGTCACGCTCGCAATAAGTCGCAAAAGCTTGAGATTTTTTTTTCTCGCTTTTTTTTTTTTTTTGCTCTCCACGTGCCGAGTGCGTGTATCACAGATGCGAGAACGCACTTAACGGTGAAAGCTTTTCTCTCGCGTTCTACAAGGCAACATGGAGAGTCGAAAAAATTTGTACACGATCTTTGCATGATGATACATTAGCTCCGAGAGTTGAATATTATATTGTATACATTTATTGGCTATTTAACCGAGAAGACATTTTTCAAACAATTTTTAATAATTTAAAACAATCTTTAACGTTGAGCAGTCTCGAATTTTGTGTATTTATTGTATAAGGCCTATTTTTTTTTTTTGCATGCAAAATTGAACAAAAATCGTCCTAAAATAATTTTACGTCATTATTAAAAATGGTCAATGCCGGTATTTCTTTTTTATATGTAAAAAAAAAAAAAAAGAACAAATACGGTTACACCTAAATTTCATTCTGAATATATCCATGTGCACTCGCGGTACGTGCATAAGAGCGTTTCGATGCAAAAGTACCGCGCGCGGGTGTGCGGTGGCTATATATGCACCAACGGCTCCGAGAAATCGTAACTTGGCGTGTTTATCACCGCCAGTATTACCCTTCTCCCCGGCTATTCCTCGCTCTTTCGCGTTACCGGGACCGAGGAATGGCTTCTCGCGAAGGAGCGTTAAAATCATATGGGACTTGAAAAAAAAATATGTAAAAAAAATCCCTATATACGCGAGAAAGGACCACAGAGGGCCCTTTCGTTTCCTCTCCCTCCCTCGGTCTTCCCACCTTGCACTCGCGATTTCGCATTCACCCACGACGCGTCCAACGCGTTCTCAGAAAATCCCACAGTAATGAGAGTCTTTTTTTTTTTTTCCTTTTATTTTGAATCATGTACCGGAATTTTTTTATAACGAAAGGAAAAATTGATGTTATCACTCATTATTGAAATTCGCGATTGATCATTTAATGATTAATCGACATTGATATGGCAATAAATGATTATTATAATGACAATTATTTTTTTTAATTAAAAATGATTGCTTGAAAGATGGCAAAAACGGGAACAGTTTATGGGATGAAAAGTTGAGTGTTAATTCGGCGTATCCTAAGAACGTCACAGTTGAACGAAAAGAACGAAGCACACACACACACACACACACACACACACACACACACACACACACACACACACACACACACACACACACACGAAGAGAGAATAGACGTTTGCCTGTTCCTCTCGGCGTTTCGTTCGTGGTGACCGGTCGGAGTCTTCGAGGAGGCCCTTATATCGCCGCTCGAAGACAACGACGACGACGACGACGACGACGACTGAGGGCCAAGAGTTCGCGTTTGGTGCCGTTCATCAGAGGCAACTTGTCACGCCGCTGGGCATCGAGCATAAATTCCACACCGTAATGTGACAGCTCTCCCCGCACTCACGAAATCTCTTTTCTCTTTCTCTCTCTCTCTCTCTCTCTCTCTCTTTCTCTCTCTCTCTCTCTCCTCTTTCCTTTCTCGCTCTGACTCTCGCAGTAGAGAGGACAATCGTGTTCTTGGCAATATCCATACCAGGTGTCTTGAAATTCGATCGTGTGTATATAATTAATTGATAATACCGTCAATTGTGAAATGAGTGATGAATTTTTTTTTTTATCATTTATTTCATCAATCACGATATTTTCTAATTTATTTCACAAATGTTTATCTTGAAGCACGATATACGAGAATCCACTTGAGAGATAAAATAATGATAATAATGAAAAAAAGAGTTCTGCGGACGCTGTGTGATTTCGCGACTTCCGCCGGAATTCGATAGCAATCGTTATAGCTCCGGTATACTTTTAGCGTTCCCGTGCGTTAGCCCCGATGAAATTATCCACGATGATCTCGAACGCGTGCGCAAATGTCACAGTTATTTACCCCCCCCCCCCCCCTCCCCAGTAATTGGCACGTTTTGTCTCTTTCCATCGAAATGAATTCGATATCACGAACAATCACTGTATACACGAATGGCCAATAAATGTCTATTTATCACAAAGAAAAACGCCTTGACGTTGTATATACGCATAAATTTGCCAACCGGCGACCATTTTCAGGGAGGCAAATAGAGCTATACGCAGTGGACCCTTCCGGTTTGACTCGGCAAGCACGACGAAAAGTTCGCAAATGTCCTTGCGCGGGAACTCTCGCTATATCGGGGAAAGAGGTTCTCTGATATCGGACCGCAAACGCAACTTAATGTCTTCTATTTGTCCACCGGACTCCCCGGGGACGATTCATCTCACCCTTTGTGCATTTTGCCCCTCCGGCTGACCAACCCCCAACGTCCGTTCGCTCGAATAAACCGCGAAAGCTACTACCAACCAATATATAAGTATATGTACATTATTACCGCGGAGGGATATATGAAGGCACCGCCGAGCCTTTCCTGTATCCTGAGGAAGAAATTAACCCCTGCTCTCTGCTTCTCTGAGATATTGCTTTGGCCATAGATCATGGCACTCACGATCATAGCTTGATATTTTATTTTTTTACTCCAATGGTCTTTATGATCTGGTGCAATTTTTTTTTTTTTTTTTTTATATCAAGAACCGGAAGTGATACTGGAGACGTTTAAATTTGGCTCGAAAATTGGAATTAATAATTCATTCTTTCGTTCTGTCATTCAAACCTTTCAAGATCCAATCCTGAATTAACATTATCGTTTGAGAATATTAATGATTAAACTATAAAAGCGAGTCTGTTGAATATTATAAATAAATTGAGGATGAAAGAACGAATTGTCTTTGGTTACTATGTATCGATTCATCATCTCATGTTTCATCGACTCGTATTTATTTTTTTGAATTCGTTTTTTCCCCGTCTATAATTGAGTGGACATTTGTAGTAAAGTATCCCCGGGGATCAAACTTAAAGACCTTGCGAACGTGCCGCATCAATTATTAAATTCCGTAGCTTTGTCCCGGTTGAAAATTTCGAGCCTAATGCTCGACGTACTTGTGCATGTGTATAGATATATTTAGTAAGTTCACATATAATTGTTCGGCGTGAAGAAATTTTGTTGCTCCCTCCCTCTCTCTCTCTCTCTCTCTCTCTATCTATCGTGTTGCAGACTCATCACTCTCCGAACCGAGATGTGACCAATCGGGAATAAATATTACCGCGATTATTAACCACGAGATTCTTTTTTTTTTTCGTTTCGAGCTCAAAGAGTCAATGGCACACACATAGAGAAGAGACAGAGAGCTTGAAGACGTTTCAGGGTGGATGGTGGCAAAGTGTGTGCACGAAGATGAAGAAGTAAAAGAGTTACGTGCGTCATATAGGTGTGTGTGCGTGTGTGTGTGTGTGTGTGTGTGTGTGTGTGTGTGTGTGTGTGTGTGTGTGTGTGTGTGTGTGTGTGTGTGTGTGTGTGTGTGTGTGTGTGTGTGTGTGTGTGTGTGTGTGTGTGTGTGTGTGTGTGTGTGTGTGTGTGTGTGTGTGTGTGTGTGTGTGTGTGTGTGTGTGTGTGTGTGTGTGTGTGTGTGTGTGTGTGTGTGTGTGTGTGTGTGTGTGTGTGTGTGTGTGTGTGTGTGTGTGTGTGTGTGTGTGTGTGTGTGTGTGTGTGTGTGTGTGTGTGTGTGTGTGTGTGTTGAAGAAGAAGAGAATGTGGAAAGACGACGGTGATGGAGGAGTCAAAGTCGATCTACGGTCGAAAGAAGTCGAGGGAAAGGTAGAAGAGAGAAGGATATATGCTGCGTGGTTGAGATGTTAAGTGGGGCCATTAGCGTGCCCTTCTCACACACGAGCCATCCATTTTCCATGTGGTGCCGCGAATGATGCCGAGAACCGATGAGGCATTCCTCGAGTTCGATTTATCCACAAAGTTTTTTCGGCCGGCGTTGCAGGGTCAAGTATTATTTTCAACAAAGTAAAAAGCAATTTTAAGCCTGCAATTTTTTTTTTTTTTTTTTTTCACATTCAGTTGTCAAGTGTAGCAAACTCCGACAAGCTTCATTTTGCATGACTTAAAATATGGTTTTACTTTTTAATTCGTTCAATTTTTTCTATAACGATTTCGCCCAAACAATTCAGATATTATCGATCCACGAAAAATCTCAATTCGCAATTTTAGCTGCCCCGATACTTTTTTTTAAATCGCGAAAAATAAATATCTCGAATCTTTTCTGGGATAATTAATTGATTTTTCATGGTGATCGCGTCACTCTGTATACATACCGTAGGAATTTGGATTGGTCCAGCCGAGTGGAATCGATGCCGAGGATCATTCGATGACCCTCGGGATCCTCGGGGGTTCGTCCAGGTGTCCAGCAAAGTCCCGACAAAGGGCTCAGCCATATATACATATACATATACATATATATATATATAATATACACATTCAAATAGTATGTAGATAGAATATCAAGGAAGGCGTAGAAGGGACGCAAAGCGCGTCGATGAGTCGACACAACGGTCGAGTCATGCCGACACACGAGTGAGGCCTCGCTCAGCCGCGAGCTCATTTTTATGTACGAAAAGAGCTTTAAGCCCGTGTCTTGCAGGGCTCGTGCTCAGGCCCATAGGTCATCCGCGTGTCTTTTTCGGATGAACGGAGATCCGTAAAAAATATACGGATATACATATATATATTACGTGTATACATCGTCAAAGGACCTATCAACTGAAGTATAAAGCATTGAAATGAAGCCCCTGCATGGCGTTGGGCTATCGACAAATCCACGTGTGTGCATATATAATATTCTCGCGGTAATGATAAAGATGTCACCGCGAGCTCGCGTGTGTAAGGCGCGAAGAAACTTCTGGTGGGGTGCGTGTATAAGAGAGCATGGCGAGTCAGCAAATTCCTCGTAAGATTCCTACTCGAGGAATCACTCTGATCATCGTCCTCTCGCTATATCCTCGACGTCTTTTCCCCCCTTTGTTTATTTTCTTTTTTTTCCTTTAATTATATTTTTTTTTTTTTGTTCCAAATGTTTAATCTTCACGCTTCAATGTATACGCACGCTGCCAATCATCGGGAAATCGATTGAGGCAGAAAAAAAAACGTAATAAATCGCCTGTGAAAAAATAGAATAGATTGGAGAGCCGCGTGCGAGTGCGCAACGACGATGTGTGAGAAAAATCGATTTGTAAATCGATATAAAAAAAAAAACGCGCTCATATTCGTTTCAGTTTATTTTTATCAAAGTTCATGCATATAATTTATTCTTTCAAACGTCATTGCGTAACTTTTAATAAGACTTTTTAATCCGATGGTTTTCTAATTGAATTTTTATCTCCCAAATTCATCGTAATTTTCGAAAATATAATCGAATTAATATAAATCAAAATTTTCTTTTACGATCCTATAACGAGCGATGCAACGTTAACCGTATGTTGCCTCGCAACGCCAGCACCCTCGAGACGGAGGCGCGTGTGCTTCGATAAATATCGATACGCCCCGTTCTCGTTTATAGAACGTATAACGTGTGTGTACATATATATATATATATATATAGTTATATTAATATGTGTGTTACCACATAAAGCACCCTCGCGAAGATTAAATTTACACATAGTAGCGCGGATGGAACAATGCAAGCGAGCCTGGTGCAGTTTGCACTGTGGGATTCACCGTATATAGGGAAAAGGGGTGGGGAGGGGGCGAGGGTGCTAGCGGTAAATATTTGATCGATAGGTCTCTTCTCCCCGCTTAAAGAACTTTTAAATGCATCCCCTGTATACGTGGTGAGTACACGAGCGAAGCACATCACTCTCGGAGATTTACGTCTCTCATCGAATTTCGTCCAACTCCCTCGACGAAAATCAACCCCGACGCGATATCATGCTTCTCGTACAATCCCCCCCTCATCGGCTCGTGTAATGTGTATATACGATCGATGTTTGCACCGGCCACTTGGCTTTAATTGCCGTCGAATCGCGTATTAATGGGCAACCGATATATAGAGCGAGCTTCGAGCAAATAAAAAAATTATGTGCGGCTAAAGGGAGAAAATGGAAATTCTTAAGGTCTCTGTTTTCATTTTAAAAAATGTTTCTTAAAACCTGATGAGTGATTCGAGGGCCGTCGATAGATTTTCGTGGATTTTCGTACAACTTCGAGACAGAGGCGAGCGAGAAATTGCTGTAAGGGAGAGAGCAGCCGACGGAATGAATTCAATGTCAAATACTTTGTAAGATAATGTTTTTGTTCGATATTTTTTTTTTTTTTTTTTTTTTTTTTTTGCATTATAGGAACAGAATCTTTCGTATATAAAATACAAATGACCGTCAGGAAACGGAAGTCCATCTCTACTGCAGCGAGACGCGCGCGGAACGAGAACGTTTGGATGTGCGACGGACGCGAGAAGGGCAAAAGAGGAATATTTACCGTATCTACTGTACTGTAGCAAATGTGTATATAGGTGTGTATATATATAAATATTGTACATGTATGGTATACATGTCCGAGGCGGAAGGGACGAGAGGAGATGAGATTGTCCGCCGGAAGTACCGCGGAAACGAAATCCATAAATATTCTTGGGTATGTATAGTCACCTCGACTATATATATGTATATATAGTCGAAAAAGTGTCGAGAGAGGCAAAGCGTCAAATTTCATGCTCTTTTCGCGACAAATTATCCTCACAAGTTATCATCATTTTTACAGCCTTTTTTGAGGTCGTGAATATGTCTGTTCTTACGAAAAAAAAAAAAAAAAAAAAATATACACGGATCACTAATTGCCGCAACGATTTCATCGTATTACATCTTGAATAAAAAAAAATACTTTGAGATGATTCCGGGACTCATAGTGGATAATCTGAGAGTCGCTTTACCTCACAATGGATATATATATTTACTGAGCCGTTATTATCATATCCCCGAACGATTCTTCGCAATTTTGGCAACCTCTCGAACAAGAGAGACGCTTTTGGCTCTTCGCCTTGTATACTTCAATGAGCTACCGGAAACACTCCGAAAGTCCACTAGACTCGGGTAATTAGGGGAAGCAGATTTTTCATTTGTACGAGCGCGCATAGCGCGTCATCGTGGAGCTTCCCTCATTAAGGGGGGGCCGCGCAAGTGATCTATATACATCTTTGTGACTATTTTTTTTTTTTTCTTTCTCGCTTTCGTACTCGAATCTCCTGGTTGGCCAAGAGCTCGCGGCATCGTTTCTGGTTGGTCGGGAATCTCAACTGTTATATATATATATATATATATATAATACATAGCAGTCTAGCTCGCTTTTTGTACTTTTTATTTTCATTTCTTTCTCTCTCTCTCTCGCTCTCTCTCTCGCTATTTTTCCCCTCGCTATCCTCTTTTATCCCATATTTTTTCCTCGTTCCCGGTGCGCAGTTTCGAGGCCTCGGGGAGGCGCTCGCGTTCTTAATGAACCGTGTAATAACGTCGCCCGACGCCCCCGCGCCACAGCAGAGTTCGCGAGTTACGCCTTTCTTTATTTTCCTCTTCGTCGCGTTCATCCACCGCACAAAATTCCTATTTTCGCTTCCTCCATAGAGAGGACAAAGGTATACCTTTGTCCTTGTCGAAAAGACTTTTTTCTTTTACGAATTTTCGATGCCAAAAAATGTGTCTTGAATGTTCCTCAATCGCGAAAAATAAGCATTTAGAAAGAAAAAAAAAAAAAAAAGGAGCATGCGTTTTGGCAATTTTTTAACTTATGTCAAAATTTAAAACCTTTTCGTGAAATTTCTATGATTGATTATGACTTGCGTAAATTTTGTGTCCATCGAGCAAAATCTTTCTGGACGAAACTCAAAGAAAAACATAACGAAAACCCCGAAATATTACCCAGACAAAAAGATCTCTACCCCAGCGATCTGTCGAATGAAAAATCCTCCGGAGGCATTGAATATAATATCGATAGCGAGGAGAAGAAGAAGAAGAAGAAGAACGCGAAAGAAGCTCTCGATAAAAAGATTATGCGAGCTGGCAAACTGACGAAAGGGTTGCCCTCGAGCAACGAGATATGTCTCCATAATGCATTCGAGAGGAGATCGCCCTGCATCCCTCTTTCGTTTTTGATTCACGCGCATATATATATACACACACGATTTCGCGTGCTGTCGCTTCTAGAACGAATTTTTCTCGCCTCCTCGTGGCCTCCGGGGGGGCCTACTTTTTTCTTTTCTTCTTCCGCCGCACATGTATACATGTGGCGAGCACCTATACGCGAGAGAGAACGACGAAGACGAAATCTCGACTCTCGAGAGGCGAGAAAAAAAAAAAAAGAAAGAAAAAAATAAAACAGAGAAAAAAAAAACGTGCGTGCCGATCGCGAGCCCTCGCTGACTTAGGAAGCGGAGGAGGATTAATAGCCCGGTTAATGCGCGAACGTGTGCTCTTCGGGTCACGGCATCTTTCCACTATTTTTTTCTCCCCAAGATATATATCGCACATATATATATATATACATCGTCTTTTGGCTATTCGTTATTATTTATTATTTTTTTTTTTTTTTTATTGCGACAGCTCTCGACGAACGACTCGAGGGAACTTTTCTTGCTTGCGGTCAGATATGCCAAAGCGAAGAGGAGAGACCCCGTTTTCTCCCTAATTGATCGTCGTCTGAGACCTCTTTTTTTTCCCCCCACCTCTTTGACTTTGCGACGTTGGGAGGTTAGATAAATAAAATAGATAAATTTTTCATTCTTATTTAGCGGCGTGTAAAAGTAAAATACAACCTATAACGGGCGAAACAACGAAAATATTTAATATCACCGCGCGCGTCTGCGAAAAAAAAAAAAATTCCATCAGGCGTGTTTACTTTGGGAAATGTGGGATTTTTTTTTTCCTCCTCTCGAATCATAAACGGTGGACCCATGCGCATATGCGCGAGATATATAGCGCGGCATCGATGAAGTAAAGAAAAATTCGTTCTGCAGAATCGTTAGATGCAGCCCGAATTTATTTGACGGATGGCATGTATGTGGTGTGTGTTGCAGGGACTGGAGCGCGACGGGCAACGTTCGCGTACAAGAGTCCTGGCCAACGTGAGCGCGTTTAGTTCGCATAAGAGATTCCAAAAACCTCTCCGACATCGCACAACCATAAGGCGATCGGGGCTCCTTGATCGTTTCGCGCAGAGCACACACGGTGAGTCTGCTCCCTCACCGCATTCTTATACATCTCGCATCATATGAGTTTATCAGAGGCTTTGGTTCTTTTTTTTTTTTTCTCTGTCGTTGCTTTGCTTGTGCTTTAACATTTGCATATTTCCGCCTTAATTATCCTCGGATCTGTCGCTTCTGCTTGCTCGTAAAAAAGTTGACAAGGTGCGGTGTAAAATTCGTCAGAGAACAAAAGTCCCCCGCGAGTGTATGAAATAAATTCGGTAAGAAAAGCGCGAAAAAATATCAGGCATATGTTTAGGCGTTTCTATTCATGAATTAGCGGATATCTGACAAAAGGACTCGCACAATTTTTTTTTCGTAGGCTCTTAGGTGTGTGACGAAGACCCCAAACTATAATTGATAATTACTGGAGGGGGAGAATGAAAATGAAAATATAAAAATCACGTCGAGCAGCCTTAATCTCCCTTAAGCACGAAAGTAAAGTCGTATAACTATGGAAATTCAATTATTATTATTATTATTTATGCTCGTTTATGTATCATCCATTCGTGACTTTTCGATATGAGCACGAAATCAATTTAAGATGAAGCAGAAAGAATCCCCTTTTCGAAGCAATTTTCCTCGGTACCGCCCTGCATCTGAATATCGCTGATTCATGAAAATCGTGTGCTGCCGTCTTACGGTACACATCGTAAAAAGTGTACGCAGTATAGTTTAGTACGAGTGCGTCTGCGAGCCGAAGACGAGTACTGCAATCACACGAGGTCAAAAAGTCCACTTAGCCCTAGGTGCACACCATATTTTTTGTAACGCATGCATGATTTCTGCGTTTTTTTACGGACCGGTTTTACGGAAAACTACGTTCCGGTCGACCTGGACACCTAGACTTACGGTCCGGTCGACCTGGACACCGAGAACTACGGACCGGTCTACCTGGACACCGAAAACTACGGACCGGTCGACCTAGACGCCTAAACTTACAGTCCGGTCGACCTGGACACCTAGACTTACGGTCTAGGCGACCTGGACGCGGTCGTATATACGCCCGCTCTTTCGAACCGGTCAAAAAAAGGTCACTTTAGGCCCGTTTAATAGGTCAAAAAAACGCAGAAATCGTGCATGTGTTACAAAAATATATGTTTACCCTTGAAACGATGAAAGCTGAAGTCGTACGGAGAGAACACACATCGAACGGGATTAACACGTCAGAAAAGACGAGTAATAAAGAGAGAGAGAGAGAGAGAGAGAGAGAGAGAGAGAGAGAGAGAGAGAGAGAGAGAGAGAGAGAGAGAGAGAGAGGGTTAACATAGCGCAAGCACGTAATTTCTCGAGGATTCAGGGACTAATGGGTTATTTGAGGCAATCAGTGTGTGGCGAGGCCGTCGCGCGAGAGCTCAATTCCCTATCCTCTATTTTATCTCCCTTTCCTCTCCATTACATTCTTCCATTTCATTTCGTCTTCGTATATATACACGCCACGGTTAAAGCACATAACGTGATCTTTAAACGGCCTGTACATATATACATCTATAGATCTATCTTTGAGTCTGTCTGGATCCTCCTGATGCTCTGACTTCTCCGGTCATTATTATTAATACCATCATCATTATTTAATCACGCATAAAAGTCCGCGTACATGTGTATACGTCTACGTATAACCATAATTTTGCTGTCGAAGAAATCGTAGGAACAAATTGGTGTTCGAGAATTGGTGAAATTGGACTCGATGCAATCGTCGATTAATGTTTTTTTTATTTTATTTTATTTTATTTTTTTTTTTTTTTTTCAATACAGCACACCCACACGTGTCTTGATTTAGCTGTGAAAAAAAAAAAAATTATAAAATCAAATTGTTTAGCGAATCGATGACATTGGATTAGCTCGCAGCTGATTAATACTTTTTTTTTTTGTTATTTTTGTTATTTTATTTGTCCGGAAAAAAGTTCAACGTGTGTGCTCCTTTGGAGCACCGGTATTTCAAGAGTTTTTGTTCGCGGCATCGGCCAATTGAAGTGTATAGCGATTGCGATCATTTGAGATTTCGTCGATTTAAAAATCGTTCAAAATTGATGGAGTCTTGACTCTGAATAAATAATTTTTTTTTTTTTTTTTTTTCGTACGCTAATATATATTTATAATTTACCGTTGTATACGTACAGAGATATACGAATGTATAGGAAGGTGTTTGGCGTTAATCTGACACTCGTAGTTTTTGCTCGGGGACTCGAAAACTTTCTCCATATGGCAAGACGTCAATATTATGTATATGTATATATATATATATATATATATATATATATAGAGTTTCGTAACACGAGAGGAGAGACACATACAGACATGAAGGAATTTGCGGTGAACTTTCAGCGTAGGTTGACGATAAATCTAATAATGAACGTTTAAAATTATTTTCTGTATCCCAATAACGATTATTGAATATTTGATTTATATGAATTGGCTGAATTTAATTGAAAATTTGTTTTTTTTTTTTTTTTTTTTTTTTTTTTTTTCTTAATTAACTCGAAGCTTTACGAATTTATTTTGAAAAATCGTTTCTGTCGTTGAAATCGTTATGGTTTGCAATTTTTGCGATTGTCATCGGGAATGGAAAAAAAAAAATCGTAGCACGGCTATAGAGCAATATATAAGCTTCGTATAAAGTCCTAGATTCTTGAGCTAAAGGAAAATAAGAGTATGGAGACGAAAAGATGATGACGAAGAAGAGGAAGAGAGGCGGCTCGGGTGTATAGGCAAAGGATGGATACGACAGGTCTTCTCGGGGTGTCCGGTATAGTGTCGAGTCACGGCCAGTAACGAGCTTCGAAGCGTTGCATCCCAAGATCCCTCGCGCTTCTCCCGGTATCCTCTTCGTCTTCTTCTTCTTCTTCTTCTTCTTCGTTTTCCTCTTCGATCTCTTTTGTAACGGAGACGATCGCAGCCTCGTCCTGGAAGAATCACGCATAAAATGTCCAACGAGAGATGCCTCGACGAAAGAAAATACATCTCTCCTTTTTTTT